>SJYQ01004239.1:0-21131 GCA_006410935.1 Redunca redunca
TTTCTCAAGATTGCTTTGGCTATTCGTCAGTTATCTTTTTATTTTAGCTATCCTAGCATGTATGTCCTCTTGCCTGGAAAATCCCATGGACGGAGGAGCCTGGGGGGCTGCAGTCCATGGGGTCACTAAGAGTCGGACACGACTTTGGACTTTCATACTTTGGAGAAGGAAATGGCAACCCACTCCAGTGTTCTTGCCTGGAGAATTCCAGGGACGGGCAGCCTGGTGGGCTGCCATCTCTGGGGTCGCCCAGAGTCAGACATGACTGAAGCGACTTAGCAGCAGCAGTATGTGTAAAGTACATCTTAATTTTGCTTTTGATTTTCATTTCCCTAATGACTAAAATTGTTGAGTATGTTTTCATATGTTTATTGTCCCTTTGTATATCTTCTTTGGAGAAAAGTTTATTCCAATTCTTTGCCTATGTTTAATTTTGCCATAATCCTATAGGATTATGGCCCCTGTTAGGACTTCATTTAACCTTAATTACTATTAAAATTCCTGGGCTTCCCTGGTGGCTCAGATGGTAAAGAATCTGTCTGAAATGCAGGAGACCAGGGTTCAATCCCTGGGTTGGGAAGAACGCTGGAGAAGCAAATGGCTACCCACTCCAGTATTCTTGCCTGGATGATTCCATGAACAGAGAAGCCTGGTAGGCTATAGTTGATGGGGTTGCAAAGAGTCAGACACAAGTAAGCCACTACACTTTCATTATTAAAGATCCTATCTCCAGATATAATCACATTGGGGATTAGGACTTCAACATATGAATTTGGGAGGAACATAATTCGATCCAGAACAATCACGCTATTTGATTACTGTTGTCTTGTAGTATAGTTTTAAAACCATGAATCTTGCAACTTTAGTGACTTCCCCAGCATTTTTCCATTCTTTATTTCATTAGTTCCACTCTAATCCCATGGACGCAGGAGCCTGGTGGGCTACAGTCCACGGGGTTGCAAAGAGTCGGACACGACTGAACGACTTCACCTTCACCTTCAAACCTTATTTTATTTATGTTTTCCCTTCTTTTACTAGGATAGACAGGTTGCTGATTGGAGAGCATTCTTCTTCTTTTTAATATAGGCATTTGCAGCTACAACTTCCCCTGTAAACACTACTTTAGTTGTATCCCCTAAGTCTCAGTATGTTGTGTTTTTATTTTCATTCATTTCTAAGTATTTTCTAAAATATCACTGGTGTTTCTTCTTTGATCTAGTGATTATGTATGCAGCGTTGTTTATTTTCCATATAGTATGAATTTCCCAAATTTTCTTAAATACAGTGCAGTCAAATAACATACTTTGTATAAATGTTAACACCTATTGATTTATTGAGTCTTGTTGTATAGCCTAGCATTTTCTCTATCCTGGAGAATGCTCTAAATGCACTTGAGAAGAATGTGTATTCTGCTGCTGTTGAGTCGTGTGTCCTGCAGATGTCCATAAAGTCTAATTGGCTTTCAGTCTTCTATCAGTTTTCTATTTCTTTGTTGACCTTCTGCCTAGTTTTTCTATCCATTATAGAAAGTGGGGAATTGAAGGATCCAACTACTAAATATTATTGTTGAATTTTCTATTTCTCCCTTTAATTCTGTCACTTTTTGCTTCATGGAGTTTGGAGCTCTGTTAGTAGGCAAATATGTCTTACACATGTTTGGCACATATTCTTGGCAATATCTAATCAGCTAGTAGCTTGTTTTCCTAAAATCAATGACCTTGTATTTCCTATTAGATTCTATTAATATTTCTTGTTGACTTGGACCACTTTCTTTTGAATTAATAAAAATTAATGAGATTTTGTTATATACCTAAAACTTGTATACTCAAATGAAATAAATTTCATTAGGATTCATAAAACAAGCTAATTTCTGACAAATATGATACCACAGTTCCACTGAGCCTTTCTCTTTCAAAATAAATTCTTTAAAATAATCAAACTAACATGTAAGTATAAAATACCACTATCATATAAATGTGTTAGGAATGAGGCAGTATAATGAATGGTTATAGCTTATCATGTATAAAGATTAATCTGGATAAAATCATGCAAAAATTAAATATAGTCAGCAAGTGACCACAAAATAAGGGGTAGACTACCTTTAAGAGGAATCCATACCTAATAATTGATGGAAACATGGCTCTAAGGAGACTATGCAAGTGTGTTATATTAAAACATTGGAATTAATATATGGGGAATGGGAGATGCCAGGTAGAAAACTCATATCCCTTACAAACTGAAGAGTCTGTGACCTCCTATTAAGATAATTAAAATGCACAATAGGGCAAAAATTAATAGGAATATATAAATAGGGAAATAAAAGGCTGAAGACATAGTACAGCTTTATAAGGGTCACTTGTTAAGCTCCGTCATCTATAATAAACAATATCCATAGCTGTGAACAAAAGGCAGGAGACAAGCTGTGAGCTTGCATAAAATGAAGAGTTGGAGTTACTATCTCCATATAATTTTCTATGTATTATCTCCATATATAGTTCAACCTCAGTGAAAGAAAGGGCTAGACAAACATCTGCCCATGGGCAAAAGAACCACGTCTGACACAACCTGGATACTGGGCAGGAAAAAAAGAGAAGAAAAAACCCTTTATTGAGAATTTATAACCACAGTTTTCTCATGGGTTTAGGATTAAATTTACACTAACTATATTGCTCCAAAAACTCCAAACTCACAAAGTAATTTATTGTTGTTCCATGATAGAGATGTCCCAGAAACCTGGAAAGAAACCACAACAAACCTTTTCTAAGATATTTATAAAATCATAATCCAAAATTTACATAATGGCCCAGAAAATAGGCAGCCATCAGTGAAAGTAGAAAAGCATACTGCAAATTTTGACGGCTGAGAACTTTGACTTTTAAAAAATTTTTAAACTTTTTTTTAAAATGAGGTAAAATGAAAATTAAAGTTTAATAAGATTGGATCTAAAAGATGAACAAGTAATAAAATACTATTAAAACATCAAGTGAGGTGGAAAATAACAAACAAATTTCTAGAGACTGGAAATACAATAACTGAAATTATAAACTTCAATATTGGTTAAATAATAAAATAGGTAGTGTTGAAGAAGGATGAATAAATCAAAAGAAGGGTTGAAAACTTAGCAAGNTATATAAAAATGAGTGACAATAAAAATGGCAGCAAGAATAGACCAAATTGACATCATTGAAGTACTGAGAAAAAATGACTATAGATGAAGAATTAAATGCCCAGCTTAACTATCATTCATAACCAAAATAGAAATAAAGATAATTTCTGAGAAATAAAAATGAGAATCTTTACCATCAACTAAAACATTTCTAAAGGATATATATCTGGAAAAAGAAGGATCCCAGAAGGAAGTTGGAGATGCAAGAAAAACTCAAGAATAAAGAAACTGGTAAAACACACACACACACACACAAACTAAACAAATGTTGAATAAATTAGTAGGTAGGTGAAGACCTAAAATATACTGAATAATAGTTTCCAAGTCAGGAGGCCCAATCTCAAACGTATTTCTCCATTGTCTTTACATAGTCAATGTTGTTCTTGGTAAGTTTTATGTCATTTTTGTTCAGATTGATTTGAATAGGAATCTTTTTGCCTGTTTTATTTTCTCATTGTAAGCTTTTGAATCATTTAAAGTAACTTATTTTGATGGTTGTCTTACTGTAGTTATTTTCATGGTTACTTTGAGAGCTCTTATCTTAAATGTTTGGAAAGTTTTCTTCCATTATTTCTTTGATAATATTCTCCCTTCATTTTTTCTATCTTTATTTTTTAAAATTCTAATATTTAAGAGTTGGACCTTACAGATTAATCCTCTAATTTTTCTTACACATTTTTGTCATTTTTGTTTTTTGTTATGTACTTCATCCTTTTCTTTTGAGATTATTCTTTATCTTTCAGGTTCTTTTTTTAATGTTTATTATATTATTGGTTTCTAAGCTATGTTTCAGTTCTCTACTATTTGGGGCTTGCTTAATCTGCATACCTCCCTAAATTTGCTGAGTCACATGTTCCTCCGGGGGCTTGATTATTTACTTTATAAAAAGCCCTGCTGGCTCAGCTCACTTTCTTTCCTAGCACAACCAGTTGTCTTGGCCTCCTTTGGAGGGAAATCATGTTTCACAGTCTTCAGGCTGAATGCCAAAGTGGGAGTACCTATAGTTTGGATGCCTGGGTCCTGCTCAACTAAATTCACTTCCACTACTTGCAAACTAACCCGAAGTTCATAGAACCTGGCTTCTGCAGCAGCAGTTACACACTTGGAAGATTTAATATGAAAGATCTAACTAGTTTTGTACATCTAATCTCATCATGACTAAAGACTAATTTGAATACTTTTACCTAGTTGCCCATTAATTTAAGTCAAAGAAAGAGCCTTGTAGCAAATTTTAGAGAATTTGCTTGATTAAACAATTACACTGCCTTGAGCTCCATCTCATTGCCTCCAAACATTATTTTGCTTTATTGGCCTATAATTTAATGGACATGGAAAATATCTTGAAAACCCCACCAAATAAAACCTAGCTAAGGGAATAGGAAGAGCACATGTCCACAAATAGGTATCTAAAGCTATCCCAGTGAAGTCTAAGGATTTAAAAGAGGCCAATTCAAATGGGAAAGATGTCACAAAGCAAAACATATAAACATATCTATAGCTAACATTTGTTTTGATCACACGTTCCTCTGGGAAACACATGGCAACTAGGAAGAAAATCTTATTTTCATTGCCAGCAGTTAAAGGGCTAACCTGCCTTGGAATCCAAAGTATTAGGGGTGTTGTATGTGTTTTAAAACTCAGCAAGTACCACTTTACACAAATGCTAGAGATTCATTTTTGCAATAATGATAACTATTTCCAGTATAGAAATATTATTTGCTGAATGTATATATATATCTAGCCTTCAGGCAAAAAAAAAAAAAAAAATCACTGTGTGAATAAATAGACCTCAGGTCTAATTAAATGCTGCTCTTTGGAGAATGGTTTACATATGCTTACCTTGGATTTAATGTTTTATTTAAGCATAGTTTGTTTTGTATAACAAAGGATGGAAAATATAAAAGCATAAAGGGAAAGGGACCCCAAGGGGTTACACATTGCTTCTCTTTAGCCACTGGAGAATTGTACAACCCACCTGTCATGAGGTTGTCTGTTTTCTGCCCCAGAATGAGGCAGAAAAGAATGAGGGTGAATCATAAATTATTCTAAGTAGCTAATTCGGTTTCCTACCACCATCAGGAGACAGAAAAGTATTTTGGGAATAATAAAGTGCTATGCAAATGCAAGTTTTTATAGCTAGTATTAAGACCTGTTCTCTATTCCCAGAAGGTGAAAATGAGTAGACATTTTGCATCTTATAAAAATCCTTGTAACCCTGAAAACACTAAGGTTATTCTTTGGATTCTTCTATATAAATAAAACTCACATTTTACTTTTTCTTCTTTAGCCATACTTCTCAGTCTGATTTAGTAATCTGATTTGTTGGACAATTCCCAAACTTACTATGCCACGAATTTAAAGCAAGTAGTAAATTAGCAAAAGCTGGTGTGACTTTTATTAAAATTTTTGTATTTTTGAATAAGAGGCAATATCCAATTCAAGTCAATCATGTATAATAATTATATCTTACTTTTTATCAATACTACTTTTAATTATGATTATTTTTAACATGAAAATCCAAAGAATACTACAAGGAACAAAGGAACGCTTGCATTACCAGGTAATCAACTTGATTTAGCATGATCAACTTTTTCTCATAGTTGATGATCTACCACACACCCACATGCACACATACACAAGTTACCAAATTGTTCAAAAGCTGCAGATGCTACCTAACAATAATACCATTATCCCCAACAAAAATAACAATATCTTAATCTTATGCAATGTCCAGTCCATGATCCAAAATTGGAGCCACAATTGCTCTCCAAATGTCTTGCACTATTTATAGATAATTCCTTTAATTAGATTCTGGTTTAGTGCTCCAATTTTTACTGAAAAAAAAAATACATATATTCTAATGAGAAAGGAAGCATGTTGTAGGCAGTTTTGCTCATTTAAACTTGTAAGACAAGTGATCTGTGTATATCAGTATACATCGGGCGTCTCCATTTCTCTTACCTCATGGGTTACTCTGAATATGAGTGAATACATGTAAAGTGTTTATTAGCACAATGCCTATAAAACTGAAAGCTATCCATAAATGCTAATTGTTGTCCTTTTAGAGAGGTTATATAAGAAGCCTGTATATGTAGAAAAACACCCTGTTGATTTTCAGGAAAGGTACTAAACACACCTATGTGTAAACTGATTCCAAGATATTTATTAATTTGATGAAATAAGATTATAAATTCTGGATTGGCTACCAAAATGCAGTAGCAACACTTTGTTGCCTATCTGTTAAATTTTAGTAGCTGAAAGACTGTTACTCAGCTCTCTATTCTCCACTGCAGCTCTTGATGTTCTGAAACCATATTACAGTCATTAAGAGTAGGTGAGCATCCCAGACCTTTTCATCCTCTAAAGAGGCCAAGTGTCACTGGGACACAGGGAATAGGGTTTTTTGTTTGTTGTTAGTTTGTTTTTTTTTCCTTGTTCCTCCCTCTTTCTATCCAGAACTCAGACCTGTGGTCTAATGGTACATGAGTTCTTTTCAGAACTTACAGCAAGAAGCTTGAAGACAGTCTTTCAGGTTAGGGGTAGAAGACTAAAAACTAGAAAAACGCCGAGTTCCTTATGGCACCATGAAACTGCTGCACTCTCTGGACTGTTTTTGTTTGTTTTGTTTAAATTTGTCTATATTTGTGTTTCACTGTGCTGAGTCTTTGCTGCAAGCACACTTTCTTAAGTTGCATTGAGTGGGGGCTACTCTCTTGTTGCAGAGGACAGGCTCTAGGCACATGGGCTGTAGAAGCACGGGCTTCCGTAGTTGCAGCAACTGGGCCCAGAATTTATGGCTCGCGGGCCCTAGATCAGGGGCTCAGTAGCTGTGGCGCACAGGCCTAGCTGTTCCGTGGCATGTGGAATCTTCCTGGAATAAGCATCAAACCCATGTCTAAAACATTGGTAGGCAGACTCCTATCCTCTGTGCTACCAGGGAAATCCTCTAGATTGTTATAACAAGAACAGTTTTTATTTTTTTGAAAGCCAATTTTTGTCTGGTTTCTTCTCTTTTTGACTAAATGCATCCCTAACTGATAGAGACAAAAATAAAAATATTACAAGATTTTTTTCTGAAAACAAGATGCTTTTATTTTAAATTCCACTTATGATAATTTATTGTTGATTATATGAAAGAATATTCAGAAAAAGAATGAGGAGTACTATGAGCCCTTCTGTATATTAAAATATATTTGGGGATGACAGAGGATGAGATGGCTGGATGGCATCACTGACTCGATGGACGTGAGTCTGAGTGAACTCTGGGAGTTGGTGATGGACAGGGAGGCCTGGAGTGCTGCAATTCATGCTGTCTCAAAGAGTCAGACATGACTGAGCGACTGAACTAAACTGAACTGAAAGCAAAATTAGCTAAATTAGTATATCACTGGGTGACAAATAATGATAGATCAAGGGAGGAGTATTAAAGTCTCGTAAATATCTCAAACTATAATATTTGATAAATCAGGCATGACCAAATGATGAAGACACAGAGAATTCAATAATGTTTAAGAAGTCATTGATTTGAAAAAAATCAGACTTGTCCAAACACGTTCATGGGTAAAGCTTTAAGATTAACCCTGCGGTGGACCACATCTGCAGAGGGACTCCAGGGATCCTGTTCTGCGTTGGGCCATACACTTTGTTCTGGCACTTTTCCCATATATTAGAAATATTGATTTGCTTATCATTTAATCAGTTCAGTTCAGTCACTCAGTTGTGTCCGACTCTTTGCGACCCCAAGAATCGCAGCACGCCAGGCCTCCCTGTCCATAACCAACTCCTAGAGTTCACTCAGGTTCACGTCCATCGAGTCAGTGATGCCATCCAGCCATCTCATCCTCTGTCATCCCCTTCTTCTCCTGCCCCCAATCCCTCCCAGCATCAAAGTCTTTTCCAATGAGCCAACTCTTCACATGAGGTGGCCAAAGTACTGGAGTTTCAGCTTTAGCATCTTTCTTTCCAAAGAACACCCAGGAACAATCTCCAAAAAGTAGCTGTGGGCTCAGTAAATATACAATGCGCAACTGAATACATATCCCTTTAGGTATTCCTGGATGTACAAAACGTATGTTAACAGACAGACCCACTCTCTGAAACCTCACAACCTGAAAAGAGCATATGAGAGCTTAACTTCTGAAAAAAATAATATGAGCAGAAAGCTGTGAATATCTTAAGGCAAATGAAAAACAGAACATTCTGGAATCCACAGTATTCAAATGAAATCCGGAAGACAGAGGAAAATAATTATGATTTTGTCAAATACATGAATAAGTATAATTTTAAAATTCATATATTATTTAGAAAAGTGTTTTTATCTTTCAGTGGGTGATGGACCACATTGAGCATCCAATTCTTACCAATAAATACTCCAATGTCCATTGATAACAGTCTCGTACACAATTTCAGGAGATTCAAGGACTCCCCTGAAATTTGGCCACAAACACTTGGTGAAGAACCCTTGATCCATATATTTGTAGCTAAGCTTTTACCAGTATTTACACAATAATTATCCTGACTGTGTCCCCATATAGACTAGCAAACAAACTATTTTTAATAAGACAGGAACAATGCTGCAGATCGTGATACAATGAATGCATGTTTTAAAATGCAGGTTTAAACATTCCATTTTCAATGGCAACTTTAGAATGATGAAATTTTCTAAATAATCACAACACTGTTAATGAAAACCGCAACCTTCCAAAGATTGTCATAAAGACCTAGGACAAGTTAGAAGATTCTTTTACAAGGGTTGATAGTTTCCAGGATATTGAAAGCATCTTATATATTCAATTTTGATTGAACATTAGTTTTATTTTAGTGCAAAACTATAAATGTTCAGTTGGATTATGAAGGAGCTTTATGTCCAGATATGTTCAACTTAAAATGTGTCTCAGAAATTAGCACTCGCAGGTGTTTAGATCATTTTGGTGGACATCTATTGGTTCTGAAAATGCTTTTCAAAATACATCACCAAGATTAAACTCCAGGCCATCATTGATTCCTTTGTCTATGAAGGCAAAGTGAGGAGAAGCTTGAGTCACAGAGGACTGAGGCAGAAGAAGGTCACTTATTCATGTTCAGGAAGAAAGATTTCTTTTTTTCATGAAATACCCGTATGAGGATCAGTACATCATAAATAAAATCTAAAAAGTTGTCTAACAATGTTTTAATCAACAGGTAGAACTTTGTGGTTATAATATATTTCTTAAGTACTTATTAGAAACTTCTCTATTTGGAAAATCCCAGGTCATACAATGTTTTAAATAATCATGCTTTTGTTAGTATGCTGTAACATAATTTACAAAGCATTTTAATAAACATGGTTTTATTTAAACTTCTTAATTTTTGAGTAGTTCCTTTTATTTATAAATGAGGAAACCTAGGGTTTTTTTGATGGCTTATGCCTAAAATGGCCAAACCAGGAGCTAATAAAAGTCTTTCAACTCTATCTCATATTATTTCCATGGTTACTTCCATTTTGTGATACATAACATGTACTGGTTTTTACATTTTTCATTATGATATAATTTATCATAATCCTCATACCATTCTTTGAAAATTCATCAAAAATACATACAGTATAAGCACTTTTAAGTGAATGGAATATTTTGATCTTAAGCATTTTATTTCTTGAGACTGAATTCAGTTGGTGTTCAAATCTCCTTAAGAGAGATATTTATAGATCAAAACTACCTTTCCAGACTGCTGGTTTCTTTCCAAACAAAATTTCTTTTTACTTTTTTTCCCCTCTGGCACAAGTTTCTGCATGTAACAGCAGGAATACAAATTATGTCCAAAGCACTTACGTAGTTGGCAGAAGTATTTTTTCTTCTGCTATAAATTTATCAAACACTTTTCAAAACAGTAAATCCCTGAAAACAAGGGCTGAATTCCAAATACAATCATCACAGTTATGCCATTTACAATGTTGTAGTTAAGAGACTCTTCAATTATCTATTGTAAAGATCCTAAGTTTGAGAGCAATAACCATTTACTATGGGTCTAAACTGGCAGACTAATTTTCAGCTTCAGCAACTCTATTTTTTTCCTGAAACTTTAGGCCAATTTTTCACTGTGGGCAATGCATTGCTAATTAGTGATGAGTTCCCGCATGAGTCTTTTCACTCAACCTACAAATATGCATGCCTCTCCAGACAGTAGCATCATCATCAAATCGTAGCATAATGGGACAGATGGAGGAGAAAGGAAGAGCTTTCAGGAGTCAGAAGACAAAATCGAGTGTGTGCGACATCATTTATAATGTCCTCAGTGTGCACATTCAATTAGAGGTAAAATATTGATTAGGTAGCTGATGTCACAGATAATACATTATGGAAAAGTAATTAAACATTTTCAATTTTTCATCTTTTAAATATTCACACACTAGAGCCGAATTAAAGATGAGTTAGTTAGGAAGTAAATGGTGTGGATGAAGGAGAGAAATTAGTCAGGTATGGACAAACCAAGTGAGCATTTTTCTTTTCAATCAGAAGGGTTCAACAAGCAGTTATTAAGAGGCCAATATCTGTCGGGCACTCAGTTACGCAAAATAGATACAGAAGTGGACACAATGAGTAAGACACAGTTTCTTCCATCAAAGAGCTCTCACATCTTGAGGGCAGGGAACAGATACCTGTCCTGTGGATCATCTCACACCATTGCTTAACTCTGGGGTTACAGGGATCAATTGAGTACACCGAGACAACTCCAGCTGCCACTGGTCAATAAATGCAAAACATTTATTAATATAGTAGTGCAAATGGCCACCATCAAGGCAGGGATTTATTAAGACCTTTCCAGATTCTGAATAGTTGATTTCATCCTCTATTTGTAAACTGTGCTTGGAAATATTAACTTGATGGACCCTTGGAGAAGAGCTTCTGAGCTCTTGACTGTTTATCAACTGAAAAGGTGCCCTAAGAGAGTTTAAATAAACATTGCTAAGAAAAATACGGAAATACACAGGTCTTGGAGGTGTTATGAAAAGTTTCAGTTTACAAATACAGAGGCAAAGAGAATATAAGAAATGCACAGAGAAAAGGTAGTGCTTATTTCTTGGGGTACAAAATCAAACCCAGGAGATGGTGAAAGCTCAGGCAAAAAAGTTCAACTCAGACATGGAACAGAAATCAGTAGAGTTAAGAATGATAGACAGGAAAGTGTTTGAAGAGTATAAAAGAAATAAAAGAAGACAGGTGCCAAGGGTAAGGACAAAAGCAGTACTATGGACACAAATATAAGGTTTTTTAGAGTTTATGGGAAAAGATGAATTAACCTGTTAACAGCAACATGTGTTTCTGTAGAGAAAGCAGAGAAATATATTTGAGTGGTACACTGTATATTTTCTGCAGAAGGATACTCTGAATAATCTAACAAATAGACATTTTTTTTTGCTAATGCTTCCCATAATGAAGAAGCAGCAATTCAGATAACATATAAATACAATCCACCTTGAGAAAAAAAAATTGTGTTTTGGAATAAAACGCATCATTTAGGGATCTCTGTGTGGCAAACTGGCATGTTCAGAAGAGGAAGAATATTAGGTCATAAAAGAAAAGAAAAGGGAGAAGGAAGAACAAGAGGAGGGAGGCAGGGAGGGGCAAGAGACATCAAACGATAGTCAAAATGATGTCTAAGAGACATCTTTTTAGAGATATCTTATAAAGTCAAAAGATATTGCAGGATGGCATACAGTCATTGCATACTCAATAAAGTCTTCCTAGCCATGCCTGACACATTGACCAGTGAATTAGCCCAAAAGGAACTTCCTGGGTCCTTTTATTATACAACCATTTAGCTTTATTTTAGACATTTTTCCAGCTTTGCCATCCAATTTATTAGCCCCGAAGAGATTAGAGATGAAGATAAGTAAACTGAGAAGAATAAGTAAGAGCTGACCTTCAGTCATTGAAGGAGGGGATAGGAAATAAAACTAGAAAAAGCCTCAAGAAAAATCAACATCAGTCACTTAATGTTGGAATATACACCTGAAACAACTCAGGAAAATTATATGCAGGTTAGAAATCAATGTTTACAAACACTAGATTGTTTTAGTCATCCTTTATTTCAATAAATATCACTTATCTTCAATGTGTCTCAACCCATCTTTTCATTCTCCCCTTAAAAATTTTTTTTAGACATTTAGTTTTTCTGAGCAACCATTCACAATCTTTGCCATGAAAATGTAATACCTCAAATATACTATTTATACTTTTATATACTGTGGACATTTGGAGGATGTCAAATCATGGTAATAGCTAGGATTTTTTTCCACCCTTAGAGAACCAAGCTTTGCTCCTTTGAAAGCAACATCACACCCACTGAAAATGCATGCTCTAATCTGAGCCAGGCACCGTATCAGGCACTGAAGTGGTTGATGGTCAGTAAAACAGACAAGGCCTCTGACCCTATGGAACTCACTGTTTAGAGATAATTAATATAGGCTCAGTATAGTGGTGGAGAAGGCGATGGCACCCCACTCCAGTACTCTTGCCTGGAAAATCTCATGGATGGAGGAGCCTGGTAGGCTGCAGTCCACCGAGTCGCGAAGAGTCAGACACAACTGAGCGACTTCACTTTCACTTTTCACTTGCATGCATTGGAGAAGGAAATGGCAACCCACTCCAGTGTTCTTGCCTGGGGAATCCCAGGGACGGGGGAGCCTGGTGGGCTGCTGTCTATGGGGTCGCACAGAGTTGGACACGACTGAAGCAACTTAGCAGCAGCAGCAGCAGCAGCAGTATAGTGGCAAATGCTAGGGGATAGTTCTAAGTTCATATTAATGGTTATGGAAATAAGAAAAGCCTTATTTGAGAAAGTGGCATTTGAATTGTGAATTTACTGAAGATGGAGAGGATGCTCTAGGAAAGAAAGGAAGGAAAAACATTCAAGACAATGGTGACAGCATATACAAAGGTCCTGTGGTAGGAGGGAATATGGCACAAGATTTAAGAAGACCAGCATGAGCAGAGCATGGAGAACATCAGAAAGCCTAAGGTACAATGAGGCTAGAGAAGGTGGCAAGGGGGTTACAGGTCATACTAGAGACTTTAATCTCTATTTTAAGAGCAAGGTGAAAAAAATAGTGTTTTAAAAACAGAAACCGAGTCTGTGACATGATCAGATTCACAATAATCACACGTGCACATAGAAAAACTGAATTATGTTCAAGTTATTCTGCTTATGAATGCTTGGAATTATGGAAGTTGTATACATTTTCAATGTTTCCATCAAAACAACTGTATTTTAAAAATGAATGCATCCATGGAAGATTTTAGTTACTTAAAAAATCAGAATGCACAAAACAGTTAATTCTCAACTATGCCAGGAAAAGCAGGTATTTTTCTGTTTAAAATTGGACTAACTCATTGTGACATATGGAGTAATAAAGAAAACGAATAATGAATGTATGCAACAGATGATTATTCTGTTCAAAGTATGACAAGTAGACTGGTTACAAAATAATTGATGAAGAGTAAATGCTGATAAGATAAGCCACCTTAAAAGCTGTAAGAGCTTCACCTGGACTGATACGCTGTGCCATCCGCACTCAAGTAAACAACAGAACTGCTTCTTTTGTCTTTGAACACAATTGTTTCCCATCATCTAAGAAATTCCCACTAGAAACCAGGCAATTTTAAGAAATGACTTTAGCAGTCACTCCTGCTCCTTGCTGCTATAACAACAGGAGGTGAGTCTTAAAGAACTTCGTTTAAATTCATTTAGATGTAAGGTTCCATTTAGCTCCAAATACATCTCTGATTACTAGCTGCAGTATATCTGGGCTTGTGCAAGTGTGTGTGCATATAACATTGTTATAAAAAAAAATCCTTAAAGGCCTTTTCTACATTTCAATTTTATTTTTTCAGATAATACCAACTACTGTTCTTTAAGTGGAGCCTGTGCTCCCAGTTGATACTCTCAGGCTAACTAGGAAGAACATATTAGAAAGAAGGACAGAGAGGTCTAGAAGTTTGTTTTTCATGCCATTCCAGAAAAATCTAACCTTGCTCCAACCTAGCTATCCAATGGTTCGGTCAGATATGCTCACACAACACCACCTTTGGCAAAACTCCTTCCTGCAGTTACTTTTATTTTCCAAATGAGGTAGAGTTATAGAAAGTGATCAACAACTTTCTGCAACCCTTAAGAAGATGGCAGACATACTTCCCCAGCCATCCTGGAAAAGAAGGGTGGGTTCTCATACCAACAGGGGCCCTGGGCGAGCTCCAGGGCCCTTGCCCCTATCCAGTGGGTGAGAAGCCAGATCGGAAAACATTTACCAAGAAGATTCACAAAAGGTCAGTCAAGACAGGGCCTCTGAGGACGTTACAGATGATGCTAGTTTAGGTCCACGGAGACACGTGTGAATTGAAGCACTGAAGGATCTGGCAAGGGTCAGACCATCATTCATGCCAGTCAACCCCAAGCCCAGAAATTCATGGCTCACACCAGAAAGGTCTCCACTCAGACATTCTGGCAGTCTCAGTGGCTGCACGCTGAGTCATAGGATGTGGCAAATCATCCAGCAATTATCATTCTGGCATTTCACAAAGAAAGACTCGTGGGGCTGCTTCTGTTCGGTTTTGTGAGGGCCAAGCTGACAAGAGGACAGGAGACGGCCGGAAACTATTTTTAAGTTTCTTCACCAAATCCCTTTTTGAAGTCGATTAGAAATTTGTGTGTTGGCACGGAGTAGAACTTTTGTTTTTTAATTATGAAAAATCAGGGGTAGTGTGTTAAAGGGCTTATGATCAGCTCTGAGTGTTGTTTCATAATCTGGGATCCTGAAAATGGCCCTGTTCATTCCTGGGGAATGGCCTCCTTCTGCTTATAAAGACTCTCTGCCCTTTTTCTAAAAGAATTGTGCACCTCTGCAGGGCAGCAGCAACCTAGAAAGCCTATGAAGGCAGCAGCAAGAGTCTGTCACTGGGTCCTACCTTCTCTGCAGGCTGGCGGCACCCACGCTGCAGCGGCAGCATACCAGTCCTGGAAGAGAACCAGCTCCACAGTGAAAGACACCAAAATGCTCACTTCTGCACCCTCGCGCTCCTTGAAATCACAGCTTAAGATAACATAGTTTATAGTGTTATATTTTTTAAAGATTTTTTCATGTGGACAATTTTTAAAGTCTGTATTGCATTTGTCGCAATACTGTGTCTATTTTATGTTTTGGTTTTTGGCCATGAGACATAGGGGAGCTTAGCTCCCAGATCAAGGATCAAACCCACACATCCTGCTTTGGAAGGCGAAATCTCAACCACTGGACCGCCAGGGAGGTCACCTTAGTACTATATTTCTACAGCATCAAGTGGAGCCCTAAATTATTAAAATATGCTTGCCCTCCTGTGGCGAGGTTGTTCTACAAATACATGGGTGGTTGCTAGATCCTTTCAAATATAATATTTCCATGTTATATATCAGCACATATGATATCCTGTCAATATATAAAAATAAAATTTATGTAATATTTTCCTTTTGTAATTTACAAACAAGTGGTTGGTGATGGGAGATTTATGTTTTCATAGACTGATTCAAGACCTACAATATTAATGCTGCTGCTAAGTCACTTCAGTCGTGTCTGACTCTGTGCGACCCCAGAGATGGCAGCCCACCAGGCTCCCCTGTCCCTGGGATTCTCCAGGCAAGAACACTGGAGTGGGTTGCCATTTCCTTCTCCAATGCATGAAAGTGTAAAGTGAAAGTGAAGTCACTCAGTTGTGTCAGACTCTTAGCGACCCCATGACTCAGCCTACCAGGCTCCTCCGTCCATAGGATTTTCCAGGCAAGAGTACTGGAGTGGGGTGCCATTGCCTTCTCCAAAGTAGTACTTAAATTGTCTACAATTATCATTTTTTTTAAGGCAAGCACATTGCTCATGTTTTTCTGCCTTAAAAAGAGCTATTTTCAATTACATGTAGGCTAAAATTAGCCAGATTGGACTTCTATTTGTATCTAGTGATATCTGATGCAGGGGAAATTTTGTAGCTGTCACCAAAAGTATTAAGAAAGATATCTTCCAGTTGTCTGGTAGTTCCCATGGAACAAGGACCTATTCCCCAACTCTCCGCAGAGTGAACTTTACTGATTTATTTTAACTCACTAGATTTTACTTTTTATATTGGAACTGTGTCTAATATCCTGGTGAACAAATGGGCAAAACTCTCCATTGTTGTTTTTAAACTATGGAGGAAAAAAGAAAGAACACTTAATTATTTTAGTATGTCTTGAAAAGCTAAGAGGCATCCTCCCAGTTACCATGGATATAAGTTTCCTATTTATAATAACAGTCTTCTCAAAGAAACTGAAACTCATTAAAATCGCCAATTACAAAGTAGCGCTTCTATTGTAATGTCCCATTCAATTTATAAAATTATGCATCCTCAATATTTCACTTTCAATAGTGTCTTTAGTAGCAGTTTTTTCATACAATATATTTTTTCAAATGTCATTTTTAAATGATTGTATTTTAATGTATTTTAAACAAAATATGTATTCTGTTCATTGCAGTTCTGTTGGATAAAACAATTATTTAACAGTTCAAAATATGTTTGTAGTTTTACACATACTGTGGCCATGAAAAATAGGTTAATAATCTGTCAGCAAAAAAGTCAACTGTAGCTAACATTTTTTGAGTGGTTACCATGTGTCAAGATTTCTTTAAGGTAATTAGTATGTATTAACTAGTTTGTATTTTNGTATTTTGGAATGAACATTTATTTGGCAGTTTTAACAGAGGCTGAAATGAGTAAATCACATTTTAACTCTATAGCAAAAAGGAATCTGTTGTTTAAATATCCCACCCAGAGAAAGAGGAATGGAAGGAATTCCCAAGATGTTTTTCACTAGGTTAGTATGTTTCTAGTTCACCTTAAAATCCATTTTATCAGGTTAAAAAACTCAATTATGCTTACTAGGAAGTAGAATTATGAAGGTGGCTAAAATTACCAGGTTTTTTTTTTTAATCAGGCACTATGAAGAATTGATGCTTTCAGACTGCAGCACTAGAGAAGACTCTTGAACATCCCCTGGACAGCAAAGAGATCCAACCAATTAATCCTATAGAAAATCAACCCAGAATATTCATTGGAAGGACTGATGCAAAAGCTGAAGCTCCAAAATTTTGGCCATCTGATGCAAAGATCTGACTTACTGGAAAAAAACCCTGATCCTGGGAAAGATTGAGGACAAGAGAAGAAGAGGGCAACAGAGGATAAGATGGCTAGATGGCATCACTGACTCAATGGACATGAGTCTGAGCAAACTTCAGGAGGTGACCTCCTTCAAATAAAGGGCAGGGAAGCCTGGTCTGCTGCAGTTCATGGGGTCTCAGAGTCTGACACAACTTAGCAACTGAACAACAACAATGAGCCTATGTTAGTTAAACACCTTACACTACTCAATCCACATAATACTTTCTGCAGACTTTTTTTTAAATGGATATAAAAACTGGTGCTGAGGAAAGTAAAGAATTTGTCCCAACATACGTAACTGATAGTGATAAAGGCAAGACTGAGTCCAAGTTGATCTATTGTTATACTCAAGAAACAAAGGTCTCTACTACACTATGTATTTTAATTATTATAAATATAATAAAACTATAGTCTTATTTTATAGATAACTTTATACTTATATACCTTCATATATATCTTACATATAAAATTCAGTTCGATGGCTTCCCAGGTGATCAGTGGTAAAGAATCTGCCTGCAATGCAGGAGACCTGGGTTTGATCCCTGGGTTGGGAAGATCCCCTGGAGGAGGAAATGGCGACCCATTCCAATATTTTTGCCTGGGAAATCCTATGAACAGAGGAGTTTTGTGGGCTATCATCCATGGGGTTGCAAAGAGTTGGACACAACTGAGCTACTAAACAAGAATAACTATTTTTTTAAGATTTTTTTTTTTTTTTGGAAGGGGACCATTTTTTAAAAGTCTTCATTGAATTTGTTACAGTATTGTTCCATGTTTTGTTTTTTTTGGCCAGGAGGCATATGGGGTCTTAGCTCCCAGACCAGGTGTCCAATACATACCCCAGGGAAGTCCCTATACTTGCTGTTTTTTTTTTTTAGCCTCTCACTTTGCAACCAGACCTAGAGAATAGAATGAGAAAACAATAAGGGTGACCACGGTGCATATGATAGTCTAATCTGCAGGGATCCATGGCAAGAAAAAATGCAAGCCCAGGTCACCCTAAACCTAAGAAATTCCTCAAGATTTAAAAATAACAGGGCTAGTCATAAATTATCGTGTGTTTATCTTTAGACCCTTGAAAATACAGCTGTGGACACCTAGAGCCTTCCCAAAGAAACCTCTTACATTTGCATTCTAACATTTTCCTGGTGTCAGCAAACATTGACTAAATTTACAGCCATATATTGACTTGACAGTGTTGGTTATAAGCAGTAACCTATCTGTAATGCATGCCCACAGTTCTATACGCTCATTCAAAAGTATATATTGAGCACCTGTGATGTACCAGACGGCCTGCAAGGCACTAAAATGCAAAGATGAATAAGAAATGACTCCCATCTGATGGAATGCAAAGTAGAACTTGGGAGACAGATATATGTAGATTTGAATTATTGTGCTAGGTATTTTCAACATCTCTGAAAAAAATGGTAATGGGGTCAGGGGGCAGTGACCGCAGAACTATCAAGGGTTCACGCCATGGTAGCACCGACTGAGCTAAGGTTTGTAAAGGGGATTTTCTGCACAAGGGAATCTGTACTGGGGCAGGGCCAGGGAAAGGGGAAAAGTTCAGAATGCCCAGAAGGTAAGCAGACAGCAGGTGACCCAGGGGAGAGGACAATATCAGGCCCAGACTGTGAAGGAGCTTGAATTTTGTTCTCCAACAGAGTGGTCTCTAAAATCATTCACTGTGCATCTCTATTAGTATGAATCCCCTGGTTTTCTTACATAATCTACATACATGTGTGTTTATCTATGTGTAGAACTTACACACATAAAGGGCAAATCCTAAAAATATTGTGTAAAAAATAAAATCAGATAGAGGTCCTCTGATATTCTCCTCCCAACCCTGTAGATCCCCCTGTGTCTGCACTCCACTTTAGAAGCAACGGTTTTAGGCAATGGACATTTGAAAGAGAATTGAAAACCATCCGCTTTGCTTTTTTTAATTTATTTTTTGTTATTTTCTTTTCATTGGGGGAAAACTGCTTTACAATGTTGTGTTGGTTTCTGCCAAGAGTAAAACAGATAGCTGGGAAGCAGTTGCTCTAGAACACAGGGAGCCCAGCCTGGTGCTCTGTGATTACCTAGAGGGGTAAGACGGGAGCAGGGGAAGGGAGGCTTAAGAATGAGATGATGTATGTTTAATTATGGCTGATTTGCATTGCTGTAGGGCAGCTTTGACTTTTTTGAGACTAACCCAGGCAGATGCACACAGATTAGGCTGAAAGAGATGAGTGGAGCCTAGAGCGAAGGAGCAGGGTCGCTGATGGGAACCTGAGTTCAACCTGAAGCAGGAGCAAAGGTAATGATTGCTAAGGTCCTTGCAAGGGATGGTGTGTGGGAGGGGTGGGTGGGATGGTGGGGAGCAGTGCCAGGGCCATGCTGTGGGTCTAGGGACCCATCTGCCAGGGCTGCTCAGAACCATCTACACACAGTTCTCAGGAGAGGTCTTCTGCACGTTTTATATCAAGACGGCATTAAAGAAAGATAAAGAAATGAAGTAGAAATAAACATACAGAGAACTATATAAACAAAGCTTTAACAGTCTTTGTGGGTAATGAATAGGTGAGCACTCATTATATTAGCTGGTGTATTTCTTTATGTTTGGAAAATATTTTAAAATAAAAATAGATTTATTTCCATTGCTTACATGCTTAAATCAACTTCATTAGCTAACAGAGAATTTTGAAACCTATGATTATTAAACACTACATTCTCCTTACAGAAACAAAACAGTTTTGCTAAATTCAGTGAAATGTTGACATGTGAGAATTTCTTACCTTAAAATGACTAAACATTTCATATATCTGCAGATAGATGCAAAATTGCTATCAACTCCCCTCTTCTGATACAAAATTAATGAGTATTCAGTGAAGCCATAACAAAGAATTTTCCTCCAGGCACGTTATAAAAACACTTCTGGTTCTGGTATGAATGCAAAGTCTTGCCTGAAACCCAGTGACTTAAAATATGCACATTTGTGAAGCTGATGAATGCCACACAGAGTAATTCTTTTGATGTTTCTCATATTTAAAGTCCCTGTCCTACCTTATCAAGTCCTATCTTACAATGAATGTTTTCCTAAGGAGACTTGAAGAACAATTAATGATTAAATTCAGAGCATTTTCATTTCATCCAACTACTTAAGGATATGAAGCCCTAATAAATTCTGAATATCACTAAAGTACTCAGTCGATACTACTGTTTCTTTTTCATAAAGGATGATACTGTCCATAAAGGATGATACGTCAAACTATCTCAGGAGTAAGGGAATTGCTTTCATGATGATAGCTTTTGTCTGCTATATAATAATACTGGGATCTGAATTCTAGTCTCTGATTCATGGTACATTCATTTAGTCCCAATGCAAGGGAAAAGCAGTGTTGGAAAGTGAGGTATGAACCTACTTAAAGTGCAGAGAGTCACAGATTCATGAAATAAATAATCACCAATGCACTCAAGAGTCAGTCCATTATGATCCTTATGATAAAAATTTAATACTTTCATTTTATCTTTTCCCTCTCCCCTTTTAAAAGGCTTCATGAGAATATTCTCTATTTGTAGATATTTCTCAATAATAAAATCCAAATAATAATCCAAAATATTAACAAACTGATGACTTCTCATATCAATAATCCTATCTAAGAATTTTATTCTCACATTTATGAAATAATAATCTGAGGTTTTAAATGTAAAATTTAACAAAATAGAAAGTTGCTCCTATAGGACAATAAATCTCATTGGGAAAAAAACTACAAATATCAGAAATA
>SJYQ01004239.1:28878-82875 GCA_006410935.1 Redunca redunca
ATCCCCTTTGGTAACTATAAGTGTGTTTTCTATGTCTGTGAGTCTATTCTGGTTTTGTAAGTAAGTCCATTTGTATCTTTTTTTTTTTTTTCAGATTCCACATATAAATGATATCACATGATCTCTGTCTTTCTCTGAATTCAACAAGTGTACTGTTTTAATTATTGTTATTTTAGAAGGACTGGTTATGTGTATTGAGAATGTGAGCATGTCATAACTTTAGCGGCATCCTCACAGTTCTCAAAAGATGTCAGGAGTGTCTGCACTTCAGACACTCAGAGGAGCTCAGGCTCCTCTCACTTGAAAAACCCCTTCTACGCCCTCCTCTCAAGACTGCTTAGCAGAGCAACTGAGAACTCAGCACATGCTTGCTTTACACCACTCACCACTTTATATTTTCTATTGTAGTTACTTATGTATATGGATCATTTCCCCAGCATAAATCATAAACACACAAGAGGGAAGATAGTCTATTTACTTTTGAAACATCCTCAAATTTATCACAGAGTATTGAACACAAGGTACTCAATAAAGATTTGTGGAGGGACTGAATAGGCTCTTATTATCTTGGATTTCTGCCTCCATGCTGGTTAAATTATATTTTATTAAATTAAAAATGTTAAATATATTAAAGAACAGTGCCATACTATATTACATCCATATCATGGTAATCTCTGAATGAATCCAGAGAGAGTAAACAAAAGGTATGAAAGTGAAAGTGAAGTTGCTCAGACTCTTTGCGACCTCATGGACTGTAGCCTACCAGGCTTCTCTGTCCATGGGGTTTTCCAGGCAAGAGTTCTGGAGTGGCTTGCCATTTCCTTCTCCAGGGGATCTTCCCATCTCAGGGATCGAACCCAAGTCTCCCGCATTGTAGGCAGATGCCTTACCATCTGAGCCACCAGGGAAGATCCCAAAACAAAGGTATGTTGATAAGTAAAAGATGAAAAAATGACTCAACTGCTATAGTAATACTTTGCATATACATTTATAAAACAAATAGTTAAGCATAAATACTTACTATGTGATAAAGAATTTTAGTGTGGAAATAAGGACTATGCTCTCAACAGCTAATAGCACTACCAGAGAAAAAGATATGAAGGTTCTTAAAAAAGTTAAAAATAGAATCAATGTCTAGAAATTCCACAGTTTGGTATTTATCTGAGGGAAAAAAAAATACTAACTCAAAAATATGGGTACCCCCATATTCACTGCAGTACTATCTGCAATAGCTAAGACATGGAAATACCCATATGCCCATCAATGGATATAGGGATAAAAAATTCCATACAAGAGAATACTGTGTGTGTACTCAGTCATATCGGACTCTTTGTGACCCCATGGACTGTAGCTCACCAGGCTCCTCTGTCCATGGAATTCTCTAGGCAAGAATATTGGAGTGAGTAACCATTCCCTTCCTCAGGGTATCTTTCCAACCCAGGAATTGAATCCAGGTCTCCTGCATTGCAGGCGGATTCTTTGCCGTCTCAGCCAATATTATTCAGCTATAAAGCAAAGGGAATTTTGCTATTTGCAACAATATGGTTGTACCATGAGGTCATAACACTGAGAGGGAGTGACATAAATTGGACAGAAAATGACAAATATCATAGAATTACACTTATATATGGAATAAAACAAACACAAAAAACACTGAATTCATAGATAAAGAGAATAGATTGGTGTTTGCCAGAGGTAGGGAGGTGTGTAAATGGGAGAAGGTAATCAAAGGTAAAAATTTCTAGTTATAAAATAAATCATGGGGATGTAATATAGAGTTTGGAGATTATTCTTAATAATACTATAATATACATTTGACACTTACTAAGAAGGTAGATCTTAAAAGTTCTTGTCACAAGAAAAAGAATTTGTAACTATGTTATCATGATAACTAGATTTATTGTGTTAATCTTTTCACAATATATATAATAAAATATCAAATCATTATATTATACTCCTGAGAATAATATAATACTATTTGCCAATTATATCCCAGTAGGGAAAAAAATAGTCTTGTACTAAGATGTGCAAAAGAATTCAGCAAAAAAAAAACTTAAAGTTAGTTCCAACATCTGGACTCCTTCATGCTCTCCCTGTTGCCTTACACTTTCTTCTATTCTGTAGTTAGTAACTGTAACCTATCCTGTAAGGATAAACTGATATATCACCATCTCTATAAAATCATCTCTAATACTTCCAGATACAGTTATTCTCTTTCCCTGGGTTCATGTTCTTGTTGCTGCTGTTCCGTTGCTCAGTCATGTCTGAATTTTGTAACCCCATGGACTGCAGCACACCAGGCTTCCCTGTCCTTCATCATCACCAGGAGCTTGCTAAAACTCATGTCCATTGAGTCAGTGATGCCATCCAACAGTCTCATCCTTTGTCATCCCCTTCTCCTCCTGCCTTCTATCTCTCCCGGCATCAGGGTCTTTTCTAATAGTCAGCTCTTCGCATCAGGTGGCCAAACTATTGGAGCTTCAGCTTCAGCATCAGTCTCTCCATATTCAGGACTGATTTCCTTTAGGATCAACTGGTTTGATATTATTGCTGTCCAAGGGACTCTCAAGCGTCTTCTCCAACACCAGAGTTCAAAAGCATCAGTTCTTTGGCGCTCAGCTTTCTTTATGGTCCAACTCTCACATCCATACATGACTACTGGAAAAACCACAACTTTGACTATATGGATCTTTGTTGGCAAAGTAATCTCTCTGCTCTTTAATATGTTATCTAGATTTGGCATAGATTTTCTTCCAGGGAAATGATCAAATACGAAATGGCAACAGTAAGCATCGACATATTAGTGATGTAAACTATTAGTGATGAATCAGTGAACTAAAATGGACAGGAATGAGCAAATTTAATTCAGATGATCATTATATCTACCAGTGTGGGAAAGAATCCCTTAGAAGAAATGGAGTGGCCCTCATAGTCAACAAAAGAGTCTGAAATGCATTACTTGGGTGCAATCTAAAAAAATAACAGAATGATCTCTGTTCATTTCCAAGGCAAAACATTCAAAATCATAGTAATCCAGGTCTATGCCCTAACCACTAATGCCGAAGAAGCTGAAGTTGAACAGTTCTATGAAGACCTACAAGACCTTCTACAACTAACACTAAAAAAATATGTCCATTTCATCATGTGGGACTGGAATGCAAAAGTAGGGAGTCAAGAGATGCCTAGAGTAACAGGTAAGTTTGGCCTTGCCTCAGAGTACAAAATGAAGCAGAGCAAAGGTTAAACAGAGTTTTGCCAAGAAAATGCACTGGTCACAGCAAACACCTTCTTCCAACAATACAAGAGATGACTCTACACGTGGATATCACCGAATGGTCAATATCAAAACCAGATTGATTATATTCTTTACAGCTGAAGATGGAGAAGCTCCATACAGTCAGCAAAAACAAACATTACTTTACCAACACAGGTCTGTATAGTCAAATCTATGGTTTTTCCAGTAGTCTTGTATGTATGTGAATGTTGGACCATAAAGAAAGCTGAGCACCAAAGAACTGATGCTTTTGAACTGTGGTATTGGAGAAGACTTGAGAGTCCATTGAACTGCAAGGAGATCAAACCAGTCAATCCTAAAGGAAATTAGTCCTGAATATTCACTGGAGGGACTGATGCTGAAGATGAAGCTCCAATACTTTGGTCACCTGATGTGAAGAGCTGACTCACTGGGAAAGACCCTGATGCTGGGAAAGATTGAAGGCAGGAGGAGAAGAGGATAACAGAGGATGAGATGGTTGGATGGCATCACCGACTCGATGGACATGAGTTTGGGCAAGCTCCGGGAATTGGTGATGGACAGGGAAGCCTGGCATGCTGCAGTCCGTGGGGTTGCAAAGAGTCAGACATAACTGAGTGACTGAACTGAACTTCTTCCAAGAAGCAGGTGTCTTTTAATTTCATGACTGCAGTCACCATCTGCAGTGATTTGTGGAGACCAAAAAAAAATAAAGTCTGTCTCCGTTTCCACTGTTTCCCCATCTATTTACCATGAAGTGATGCGGCCAGATACCATGATCTTAGTTTTTTAAATGTTGAGTTTTTTTCTCTCTTTGAATATTTTTCTTATATATATATATATATTATTATTTTACTTTACAATAAATGTTGAGTTATAAGCCAGCTTTTTTACTCTCCTCTTTCACTTTCATCCAGAGGCTCTTTAGTCCCTCTTCACTTTCTACCATAAAGGTGGTGTCATCTGCATATCTTAGGTTATTGATATTTCTCCCTGCAATCTTGATTCCAGCTTGTGTTTCATCCAGCCTGGCATTTTGCAGGATGTACTCTGCATATAAGTTAAATAAGCAGGGTGACAAGATATATCCTAGGTTCATAATTATGCTTAATTGTTTCCAGTAAGTCAACTACCACATACCTTTGTTTCTTTCTGCGCCTATGTTGAGAATACATTTTCCCCACAATATTGCTTCCCTCGTGGCTCAGATGGTAAAGAATCTGCTGCAATGTAGGAGACCAGGTTCAATCCCTGGGTTGGGAAGACGCCCATGGAGAAGGGAATGACTAACCACTGCAATATTGTTGCCTAGAGAATTCTATGGACAGAGGAACCTGGTGGGCTACAGTCCATGGGGTTGCAAAGAGTTGGACATGATTGAGCAACTAACTGTTTTATTTTCAACAGTTCTACATCTATGCAACAATTTAATACTAGAACTTTTTATACCTCTTTAACGAAGCAGTTACAGTTCTATAGCCATGCTGATGGCTAGGTAGGTAACAATCTGCCTGCAGTGCAGGAGACGCAGGAAATGTGGGTTCAATCCCTGGGTAGGGAAGAGACCCTGGAGGAGGAAATGACAACCCAGCTCCGTATTCTTGCTGAAAGATCCCATGGACAGAGAAATCTGATGGGCTACAGTCCAAAGGGTTGCAATGGCGTGTATAGGACTGAGTGACTAAGCATTCAGCCATGCTGACAAGCAACCCCCAGAACCAATACTAAACCTGTTTTATCATCCAGTGGAAAGTCACCTCAGTAAACACACTTCTGAAAGCCAACCAGTCAGTGAGAGGTTCTACTTTTGATAGTTAACCAAAGAACAAAAGTTTCACTCTAGTAATACGTTCTCTGAAGGCCAGTCAATTAGCAACCCAGTCTTTCCTGAGGAACCACATTCAATCCTATGTCATTGTGCTTCCCCTGCTAAAAACTACTAATCACTGACTTGTATGCTCTATAACAAATTTCCCCCAAACTAGAAGCTTAAAGCAACAGATTCACACAGTGAGTCAGGAGTCTGGAGCGGGCTTTCTGGGTGGATCAGGCCAGGGTTTCTCATGAAGTTCCAGTCAAGTTCTCACTGGAGCTGCAATCAACCTTGCAGAAGTTAGAATGGTACTGGAGGTTTCACCTCCATGCTGCTCTATGCACATAGACCTCAATTCCTCACTGGCTACAGCACAACACCCAACTGAGTTTTGACAAGAGTAATAAATGTCCATATTCTGAATAAGTTAAGTGAAATCAGGACAAGTCAGGGTACAAAATTTAAGAAGGCAAAATAAATTACATATGTCTAATAGTTACAAGAAAAAATGCCATAAAGAGGAGATTAAAAATGATTATTAGAAATCCAAGTAAATGCTGAGAGATGTATTTTAAAAGTCTTAAAAAATGAAAAGATATAAGCAGAATTCATAGTAGCTAGGATTATATTCACAATAAATCAGATTTATTGGATTATTAAATCTTAGTCTGAGTTCCATCACTTAAAAACAAATGAGAAAATGTGGGAAATGTTTAGAGAGAAGTGCCAAAAGACATTACAGATCAAAAGGAGAGCTTCTGAGGAACAATATTTTAAAAAGAATATTTTTTAGAACAAAGAAAAAATCTTAACATCCAGGCATAGCATCTATTTTGTGGAGAGTGAAATAGTTACAACTGCAATAAAGGATGTAAGAAAAGAAGGTCTAATGTTGCAATGTAGACAATTCTGAAAGAAGATCATCAAAACCCAGACTTGACTGTCAAGGACAACTGAGTAATTGCCACAGTCTTTAAAAGATAGGAAAGATTCTCATTTGGCTAATGTATATTAGATCTTGCCTGAAGGCAGTGGAATAAACTGAAGGACGTAAAAAATACCTTGTTCTCATAATAATTGGATAACAGTGATTCAGCCAGGAAGCCAGGGTTCCAATAGTACTTATAAAACTTAAATATCCATATGTTATCAAGGTAAGTAAAATTTACAACACGAAGGGCTCAAAATGCTGTGTGAAATAGGAGTAGAGGTAGAGGTCTTTGCTCATTACTTGGAATCTGAACTAATTAGAAATCTTACATTAATATAACAATATGATTTCAGTTAAGAATGGACCATTGGCTTGAGAATGTAGCTTAATCATTCATTTGTATTCCCTAAATTATTTCCTTGAAAGACAATGGCTAACCTACCCCTTTTAAGGTATTCCCATTAGAATTCCACAAGCTCTTTAATGTAAGTTACAGCTTCCAAGTTGGACATTCACCAAAGTCACAGAAACTTAATGAAGGAGAGGAACAAGTTCAGCATATCTGTAACAGGCCAGAAGGTCAGGTGAGCTCAAGGACAGACAACTTAGAAGGAAATACAATCAAAAGCATGTTAAAAGACTGCTGCTGCTGCTGCTGCTGCTAAGTCGCTTCAGTCGTGTCCGACTCCGTGCGACCCCATAGACGGCAGCCCATCAGGCTCCATCGTCCCTGGGATTCTCCAAGCAAGAACACTGGAGTGGGCTGCCATTTCCTTCTCCAATGCATGAAAGTGAAAAGTGAAAGTGAAGTTGCTCAGTCGTGTCTGACTCTTAGCAACCCCATGGACTGCAGCCTACCAGGCTCCTCCATCCATGGGATTTTCCAGGCAAGAAGACTAGCCTTCCAAAATAAGCTTTCTGAAAACAAGTTTGACAAGACATATGCTCCTGAAAAAATTTAGACTTTTTTTTTTACTTCATTGATGTTGTAAGACTACAAAATTATGATTCAGAAGAAATAATTTGTGCATATTAAACAATTTGAAATTATGACTTATGCAGCATTCCAGTTACATTCAAGCTACTTTGCTAGGAATTCTGGGATGTAAAATATGGAAATACCAAATATTTTTAGAGTATGTGTGATCTTTATATTACATAATTTGTTAGCAGCCCATGCCATTTATAGAGCATTCAGTAACTCTATTAACTACTCCTCAGTTCTTGCTGATGATACATCTCTAAATCTACAGAGTGAAAATGATAAACAAGAGTGCTACATTGTGGAGTATTAATGTTGGAAAATGTAATAAATTCCAAGAGTTATCTTCCCTGAAATGTTTATAGTCAAGGAGTTACTGAGTTTTAGAAGGCACTTCTGTAACAGACTAATCTTTTTCAAGGTAAATACTGCAAACTCTACTGTCAATCAATTTAATAACAACTGTAATTTAAAAAGATACAAGGCCCTGGCCACTCACTAAAAAGGGGAAAGACAGCATAAAACTTCAGAAGATGGAGTCTTCAACTTATAAGGCCACTTGCATATCTCCTTTCCGTTTGTTTTATTTGGACCAAATGTTCACAAATGGACTCTAAACAATGAACACAAATCTTTTAGAATGATAGGCTAGCTCTAAACAATCATGCAAATTTATTAGAATGATAGGCTAATTTTCAAGGGGGAAATTGCCAAGATAAAATAAATTGCAATCAGGATCTTAGTTCATCTCATAGAACCTAAAGCTTCAACTTTCTTTTTCATAATTTTCTTTCTGTTTCCTCTTCTTTCTCCAGGCTATCTTTTAGAACTGAACACTTAAATACACCTTTATATGCACAAGCCAAATGAGACCGCATTTAATTTGTGACTCTCTGTAGATATCTCTAACATATTAGTTTTAAAACTTAAAGAGAATCACCTTTCAAAATAATTCCCCAAATACCAATTTCACTATTTTGGTTCTTTAAATTTATGCTTTCAACTTTATTTTTATAGCTTCATTGACATGTAAATGAAAAACTACACATACTTAAAGTGTATAATCTGACAAATTTTGACATATGTTTACACCCATGGGACCATCCCCCATAACCACAATCAAGTTAATAAACATTTCCATTGTCTATTGTAATCCATCAGGTCTCACTTCATTTCCCACACCCATTCCAGGTAACCACAGACCTGATTCTGTCATGGGCCTAGTTTATTTGCAACTTCTAGACTTTTATATAAACAGAATCACATTCTTGTACTCTTTTTTGTCTGACTTTTTCAAGCATAACTCATTTGAGATTCAGTCATGTTGCTTGTTAAATGTATTGTACACCATCAATGGGCTTCTCAGGTGACCCTAGAGGTAAAGAACCCGCCTGCCAATGCAGCCTGCGGCAAGATCCCCAGGAGGAGGCCATGGCAACCCACTCTAGTGTTCTTGCCTAGAGAATACCATGAGCAGAGGAAGCTGGCAGGCTATGGTCTACAGCGTCACAAAGAGTCAGACACAACTGAAGCGACTTAGCACACAGAGCCTTTGAGTCTGGCTTCTTTCACTTAACATGATGCATTTAAAATTCATCTATGTTATTGAATCAATAGCTCATTCCTTTTTATTGCTTGATAGTACTTCATTGTATAAATGTTAACAAATTTTGATTATTCATTCACTAGCTGAAGAACATTTGTGTTGTTCCAGCTCTTAGCAATTATGATTAATCAGCTACATATATTCATTATAGGTTTTCATGTGAACAAATACATTCATTCCTCTTGCATAATTACCTTTGTGTAGGACAGCCAGGTTTTATGGTTAGAGCATATTAATTTGTAAGAAAGTATCAAAATCTTTAGAAACCCACTGTACAATTTAGCATTTCCACTAGCAGTGTATGAATGTGCCAGTTATTCCACATTCTTGCTAGATTCGGAATTATCAGATTTTTTTATTTTATTTTAGGCATTCTAATGAATGAGTGGTACTATGACATTTTGGCTTTTATATGTATTTTCCTATTGATTAATGATTCTGGTTATCTTTTAATGTGCTTATTTGCATCTATATATTTTCTTTGGTTTATTTGGTTTCCCAAAATATAAAGTAATCACAGAAGGATAGTCTTTTTAACAAGCAGTGTTAGCACATTTGAATATCATTATGTTAGATACCTTGAGTCATGTATAAAATATAATTCAAAAAACCATACATTGAAATATAAAACTTAAAACTATAAAGTTTCTGGAAGAAAATCTTTTGACCAAAGGTCTAAATAATATTTCTTGGATGATAGTAAAAGCATCAGCCATAATTGTGATAAACTTGACTTTATCAAAATTAAAATCCTCTGCTGTTCAGAAGAGAGAGAAAGAAAAAAGTCACAGACTGGGAGAAAATATTACAAAGCATACGTATATTAAAGAGTTTATATTCAGAATATTGAAACATCTCACAACAATTAAGAATAGCAAAATATATAAATATGGCAAAAAGTTTAAACAAGCACTTCACCAAGGAAGATACAAAAATGACAAATACATGAAAATATGCTGTATATCATTGTCCACTTGTTGTTGTTGTTCAGTCGCTAAGTCGTGCCTGCCTCTTTGTGACCCCATGGACTGCAGCACGCCAGGCTTCCCTGTCCTTCATCATCTCTTGGAGTTTGCTCCAATACATTATGTGGCCAAAGTGTTGGAGCTTTGGCATCAGTCCTTCCAGTGAATATTCAGGGTTGACTTACTTTATGATTGACTGATTTGACCTTGCTGTCCAAAGGAATCTCAAGGGTTTTCTCCAGTCCCATCACTTCATGGCAAATAGATAGGCAAAAAGTGGAAGCAGTGACAGATTTTATTTTCTTGGGCTCCAAAATCACTGCAGACGGCAACTGCAGTCAGGAAATTAAAAGACATTTGCTTCTTGGAAGGAAAGCTATGACAAACCTAGATAGTATATTAAAAAGCAAAGACATCACTTTGCCATCAAAGGCCCATATAGTCAAAGCTATGGTTTTTCCAACAGTCATGTATGAATGTGAGAGTTTGATTATAAAGAAGGCTGAGCACCAAAGACCTGATGCCTTCAAACTGTGGTACTAACTGCAGTTGCCGTCTACAGTGATTTTGGAGCCCAAGAAAATGCAATCTGTCACTGCTTCCACTTTTTGCCTATCTATTTGCCATGAAGTGATGGGACTGGATGCCATGATCTTAGTTTTTTGAATATTGAGTTTTAAACTGATTCCCTTCCATTTTAGTTCACTGTTTTCTAAGATGTCAGTGCTCACTTTTGCCATCTCCTGCTTGACCATGGTCAATTTACCTTGATTCATGGACCAATTAATGTTCCAGATTCCTAGGCAATATTGTTCTTTACAGCATCAGACTTTACTTTCACCGCCAGACACATCCACAAACGAGCACTGTTTCCCCTTTGGCCCAGCCATTTCATTGTTTCTGAGCTATTAGTAATTGCCCTCTGCTCCTCCCCAGTAGTATATTGTACACCAACCTGGGGTGCTCATCTTCCTAAATGATGAGTGTCATATCTTTTTGCCTTATCATACTGTTCACAGGATTCTGGTGGCAAGAATACTGGAGTGATCTGTCATTCCCTTCTCCAATGGACCATGTTTGGTCAGATCTCTCCATTATGACCTGTCCATCTTGGGTGGCCCTGCATGGCATGGCTCATAGTTTCACTGAATTATTCAAGCCCCTTGGCCATGACATTGAATCACTATCTATTAGAGAAATACAAATTAAAACCACAATGGAATACCAATTCATATCACTTAGAACGGCTAAAATTAAAATAACTGATTATAGTGAGTAGTGATACAGCTATGGAACAAAAGCCACTCTCTTATTTCTACTGATAGGAAATATGAAATGGCATAACCACATTGGAAATAAGTTTAGACAAGAGAAATACAAACATATGTCTATACACAGCCCTGTACATGAATGTGTATAGCAGTATTCCTTGTAGGAGCACATAAAAAAATATATATATATCCATCATCTGGCGAATGGATTAACACAGTATTTCCACTATTCTAATGGAGTCACCAAAGTATAAAACAGTCACTTTTTAAACTGCAAGTAAAATACTTAAGAACAAAAGGGAATATTCTATAAGGCCAATGTATCATCCCATATCATCTAAGTGATGAAAAGAGTTACATAAAGTACAAGTTTCTTCCTTATTTATAAAAAGAAATAATAAGGTTCAGAGTCTTACCTATATANAAAGGGAATATTCTATAAGGCCAATGTATCATCCCATATCATCTAAGTGATGAAAAGAGTTATATAAAGTACAAGTTTCTTCCTTATTTATAAAAAGAAATAATAAGGTTCAGAGTCTTACCTATATACTTATATCCTTCTTCCCCATTTACAATGGGTCTCAGCCAAGTTGACCTAAGCCTCAAATTAGTAGACACATGAGCACCTTGAGGAGGGTAGAGTGTAAATAACATTTCAATTGCATTGTGCTTCTTGATGATATTAGAGTATTTTTCACGGTCTTCTGTAAAAAGAATAAAAAACAACATTCTTTTTTAATTTTAGACCTTTTACAAAATTTCATATCCCTTTCTTTTAAGGCATGAAAATTAAAACTATTGAAACATTTGAATGCTAATGGTTATGCAACATAGTTAGACAACATAGTTCTCTTTAGTCAAAAATACTTTACCAAAAATCTGGTCTTTCAGATAATTCCTAGCAAAAATTAAGGAGCAAAGGCTTACAAGTAGAATCCTCAAATACTATCAATCTAAAGCAGTGCTGTTAATAGCTGTGAAAAAAAGTAAGGTAACCAACTAATAGCATTCATATTATATATACTATAACATAATCATATTTTAATTGCCATTAAACAATAATCTGAGAAAAATATTGAGTAAATATGGAGTTCCATAAACTAGAACTACTGAATCAATATTCTTAGGCTACAGTCTTTAAGAAAATGTAACATCACATATACAAATATTTTTATAACACTTACTATATGCAAGAAACGGCCCCAAGTGCTTTTGAACATTAACACATTTAATTTTCACAGCACACCTGTAAGGTCAATACTGTTATCATCACCATTTTACATGAGGAATTTGAGGCCCAAAGAAATTAAATAACTTGCCTAAATCTTAGAGTCTGCAACTGACGCAATTAGGATTTGGATTATCTGACTAGATGCTTTGGCCATACTTTGGCCACCTGTTGCAAAGAACTGACTCATTTGAAAAGACCTGAAGCTGGGAAAGATTGAAGACCTGAGGAAAAGGGGATGACAGAGGATGAGATGGTTGGATGGCATCACCAACATGATGGACGTGAGTTTGAGTAAGCTCCAGGAGTTGGTGATGGACAGGGAAGCCTGGTGTCCTGCAGTCAATGGGGTCTCAAAGAGTCGGTCACAAGTGAGCGACTGAACTGAACTGAACTGAGTAGAAGCTCTCATTTGCAAACAAATGTTTGTCAAGTGAATATGATCTGCATTAACTAGCTTTCAAGTTGTGGTGCTTGAGAAGATGCTTGAGAGCCCCCTGGACTGTAAGGAGATCCAACCAGTCAATACTAAAGGAAATCAACCCTGAATATTCATTGGAAGGACTGATGCTGAAGCTGAAGCTCCAATACTTTTGCCACATGATGCAAAGGGCTGACTAGTTGGAAAAGACCCTGACATTTGGAAAGATTGAGGGCAGGAGGAGAAGGGCATGGCAGCGGATGAGATGGTTAGATAGCCATCACTGACTCAATGGACATGAGTCTGAGCAAACTTCAGGAGATAATGAAGGAGAGGAAAGCCTGGTATGCTTCAGTTTATAGGGTCAAAAAGAGTTGGACACAACTTAGAGACTAAATAACAACGACTAGTAGATGAGAAAGCTGTGATTAATGAATAATTTGAATTGTGGAGTGAAAAATCACTTGTTATGGCCCTTGAGCCTTCAGTTTGTGTTTTCAGGTTGTTGATAACCCAATGTCCTAAAATTCAATGAGGCAGTCTACTGAGCAATTAATTCAAAGCAATTATGCCTAGAAACATTTCAAAGAAAAAATACTAATATAAATCTTCATTTATAATCCTGTTACATTTTTTTCCTTTTTTTCCCAACTACCTTCATTTCTTTTTCTCCCCTTTATTTTTTTAAATATCATATTTTGTAGTACAGTAAGTATAAGGCAGTACAACCTAATGACTAAATGAAAAAGAAAGTAGATTTGTTGGTAGACACTGTGCCAGGTAGCCATCTTTTACACGCTAAGTCGCTTCAACCATGTCCGACTCTTTGCAACCCTATGGACTGTAGTCTGCCAGGCTCCTCTGTCCGTGGGATTCTCCAGTCAAGAGTACTGGAGTGGGTTGCCACGCCCTTCTCCAGGACCTCTTCCCAACCCAGGACTGAACCCTGTCTCTTACATCTCCTGCATTGACACGGGGGTTCTTTGCCACTAGCACCCCCAGGGAAGCCCCATCTGTTGCCTCACCCAAAATCCATCTTCACTGTCCTATTTGTGAGACTAGAATATTTCCCCCTTGCCATCTGGCAAAATTTTAAACATCCCTGATAGAAGGGAATCTAGGGAACTAGTGGATAAAGGGGTTCTCCCTGGTTCTGGGGTATTTTCTCCTGTAGTAAATAGTGACCAACCCTGCAGGGTTTTCTGGGCCATGCTGCCTGGCACCTCACAGGGCTCCTGAGACACACACACTGGGAGCTTGTGGGCACGTTCCTTGCGGCACCACCTTCCCTTGAATGGTTTCCACACTGACACTTCCCTGAAAACAGCTTCCCCAGAACCCCAGTAAGTAACTTCCCTGGGAACTACACTAGCATGCTCCATTTGTGAGTGTCTATTTACTGGGTCACAGCTGTGTCCTCTCCGAGAAGAGCTGGACCCAAGTTACAGGGAGAAATACGGTAAGGGGCACTGTTTAAAATCTGTTCTTTCCTGAAGTGCTCTGTCCTCAGACTGAGAGTTAGTGTGACTCCTCTTCTCAATACTTTCTTTATAATTAAATTTATTTATTTTTAACTGCAGGATAATTGCTCCACAATATTGTATTGGTTTCTGTCAAACATCAACATGACTCAGCCATAGGTATACCTATCTCCCCTCCCTCTTGAACTTTCCCCCCACCTCCCATCCCAGCCACCCCTCTAGGTTGTTACAGAGCCCCAGTTTGAGTTCCCTGAGTCATACAGCAAATTCCCATTGGTTAACTATTTTATTTCACATATGGTGATGTATATGTTTCCATGTTACTCTCTCCACACATCTCACCCTCTTCTTCCTCCCCCCTCCCTGTCTCCATGTCCATAAGTCTGTTCTCTATGTTTTCTCAATTCTTTAAGGTTCCTTTTACCCTTAATAGCCAATCTTGGGCTTCCCAGGTGGCACCAGTAGTAAAGAATCTGCCTGCCAATGCAGGAGACATAAGAGATGTGGGTTTGATCCCTGGGTCAGGAAGATCCCCTGGAGAAGGGCATGGCAAGCCATTCCAGTATTCTTGCCTGGAGAATTCCATGGACAGAGGAGCCTGGCGGGCTGCAGTCCATGGGGTCACAAAGAGCTGGACACGACTGAGGCAACTTAGCACATGCCCACAGTCTATCTTAGTTTCCCTAATCTCCATCAGAGTTAATAATTCTTTATGTTAAACATTTCCTGCTCAAATCACCCTGTAGTTTTGTTTTCTAATTGATAAAGCAGGCCTGGGTTATAATTCATTTTCTTTTTAAATTTTTATTGGAGTATGGTTGCTCTACAAGGTGCTAGTTTCTACCGAAGAGCAAAGTGAATCAACTGTATATGTATACACATATATCCCATTATATGTATGCATATATTCCATCTTTGCTTGGATATCCTTCCCATTTAGGTCACACACAGCACTAAGCAGAGATCGCTGTGTGATACAGGTTCTCACTAGTTATCTATTTTAACACTGTATCAATAGTATGTGTCAATCTATGAGTTCTAATTTTTGAACCATCATAACAGGCTTTGAAATATTAGACAAATCACATTTATCTCCTGGTGATAGTACTGACCTCTTAGGATTATTGTTAGGACTAAGTGATATAAGAAATATATAAGAATTCATAGCACCATGTCTATCAATACTACATGAGTGTGTTAGCATATGTAACCCAGTATTACTTCAGCAGTAATAAAAACCACAGGAGAGTCAGGAAATAATAAGCTATTGCATCTTTTAGTTATAAACACATTAGAGAGTTTTCTGCTCTTTTTAAAAGGAAAAGTTTAAAATCATTCCCTTCTAACTCAAAAACAGCAGACATCTTTATATGTGCTCAGATATGTGAACAGATATTAGGTATACCTCACCTGCATGCTGTGGGCTAAGTTGCTCAGTCATGTCTGACTCTTTATAACCCTATGGACCATAGCCCACCAGGCTCCTCTGTCCGTGGGATTCTCCAGGCAAGAATACTGGAGTGGGTTGCCGTGCCCTCCTCCAGGGGATCTTCTCGACCCAGGGATCAAACCCACATTTATGTGTGCTCAGATATGTGAACAGACATTAGGTTTAGCTCACCTGTATAATTGTAAGCCCCTTCTCATCTGTCAACAGAAGAAGGAAAGCCAGAACTACTACAAAGTAGAGCTAAAGAGTCAGCCCCGCTTTACTTTTTCACTCAGGTTGTACTTCAAGAAGTTGAGCTGGGGACTTGCTAGGCAGGAGAGGTCTCTTGGAGTTGAGAAGGAGGCTATGGATGCAGCATTAATTACATTATAAGAGATCACAGTGAAATTAAATACAACCCTGAAGTTTTACTCCACATACAAAATGAGGAAGCAAAAAAGATCAGGTTTTTGTCTTTGAAACCATTAAGTAGGAAAGTAAAGTAGGGAAATCTAGCAGTAAGAGCAGCCTTTTTAGTGTGAAGGGCCAAATTGCACCTAAGGTTTCTCTCTTCCCTAAGATCGATACCTTTCTAACTCCTTTAGCTTAAGCAAGGTGTTTAAGCAAAATAGCTTTATGCTTATTAGTTTTAATAAAGCATCTTATTTTCCATCAAGGCCAAATGTTTCCTAAATTCTAAGCCATGGTGGATGTAGAACTGCCACGTCCTCTTCCTGGATTATTCTGATTAAACACGAAGTAAAACACATGAAGTCTGTGGAATGTTGAACTTGCCGTGATAATGGGACGTCTTGAGAGCTATAGAAGCAGGCACACGCTGGAGGTGTCTAGTTCAGAGTCTTGCTAATGCCACCATTTGCCATTGAGCAACACAAATGGCAACCCACTCCAATATTCTTGCCTGGAGAAACCCTTGGGCAGAGAAGCCTGGGGGCTACAGACCATAGTGTCACAAAGAGTCAAACACAACTGAAGCAACTTGGCACGCATGCAGTACAGATGACGCCGTGGAGCTTATATAATATAAACAAAGCATAACGATTTGGGAATAATTGTACCTTCCTTCATAATATCAAAAGTGATTACGAGTTTTTCCAGTGGTCATGTATGGATGTGAGAGTTGGACTGTGAAGAAGGCTGAGCGCTGAAGAATTGATGCTTTTATGCTTTTGAACTGTGGTGTTGGAGAAGACTCTTGAGAGTCCCTTGGACTGCAAGGAGAGCCAAGCAGTCCATTCTGAATGAGATCAACCCTGGGATTTCTTTGGAAGGAATGATGCTGAAGCTGAAACTCCAGTACTTTGGCCACCTCATGCGAAGAGTTGACTCATTGGAAAAGACCCTGATGCTGGGAGGGATTGGGGGCAGGAGGAGAAGGGGACGACAGAGGGTGAGATGGCTGGATGGCATCACGGACTCGATGGATGCGAGTCTGAGTGAACTCCGGGAGTTGGTGATGGGCAGGGAGGCCTGGCGTGCTGCGATTCATGTGGTCGCAAAGAGTCAGACACGACTGAGCGACTGAACTAAACTGAACTGAGTCATGTTTCATTTTAGAAAGCATATGGCTTGTAAAAAACGCCCTCTTCTTTTTATTACATATGTCATCCTAAGACAAAACAGGAATTTAATTTTTGTTGCTGATATTGTTAACTTGTTATTTAGGGAGTATCTGCCTTTTAATCTACTGCTAAGTCAATATTGCCACATTACATTTAGGTGTAATAATATGGTTCTCAGAACTCAAAAGAATAAGATCTCTTCCTTACTCCTTCCCCAAGCCATACATGTAGTAAAACTCTGAAGATCGCAGGTGTATGTGTCTAGGTCTGGTCTGTGGCAGAGCCCACACAATATTTCCATAAGTCTCTGTTGCTCCCAGATCATCAAGTCTTGTCTTCATTAGAGGGAGCAGCTGTGGCTGAGCTGTGGCTCTGGAGCTGACCACCACTGGGGTATGGACCTGACCTACCATTTATGAGATGAGTGATCTGAAGCAAGTTAGTTAACCTCTTTCCAGCTAAACAGTAAAACTATTTACATTCTAGTAGAACTGTTAACATTATAGTGTTGCCACGACTTGAAATAAATAGTCTTTAGAAGGACACCGAGTCGATGGCCAGCATTGTTATTACTATTATTATATGCTCTTGCCTGACCAGATGCCAGCACAGCCTCTGTCCTCTTGAGATAATAATGGCAGTCTCCTGTCTCCTCCCCCATCTTGTTTGTCTTCTGGATGGATGAGTGGAGAAGTGGACGGTCACTCTCACATTATTTTGGATGTTCTAAGGCTCAGTGGTTCCTAGTGGATACTGATCAGAAGTTTTGTGTTCATCAGTACTCATGAGTTACCAATCGATGTTGTTGTAGTCTTCCTTGTTGCTCTTATTAGCAAAAACAATAAGCTCATATTTTGTTGACTCTAAGACAATATAGATGTTGATTATCCCATTACTTTATCATCACTAAGAAATAAAAGACTGATAATTTAACTGGCATATCATTGATTATAAGATATAGCTCTATTTTAGAGACATTAAAATATGAAAATATATATCTTAGAGTTAACAAAATATAGCGAAATCAAGATATCTAATTGACAACTCCATTTGGCTAACAAACAGGCACTCAGTTGTCTGTCCAGTACCCAGATTTCCTGCCTCAGTAAATACCTCCTGTTTTTACTGGCACAACCTAGGAAGTAAGGAAACCTCCTTGACACCTCACTACCCCCTCACCCCCTCCTACCATCCTTGAAAAAATTGCCAACTACCTTTTTAACTTTTTAAAAAATTCTTTTCATTTAATGAATTTATTTGGCTGTGCTAGTCTTAGTTGCAGCATGTGGGATCTTAGTTCCCTGACCAGGGATCGAACTCACGCCCCTGCATTGGGAGCTCAGAGTCTTAGCCACTGGACCACCAGGGAAGTTCCTATCATCTGCTTCTGATAAGTCATATCAGTCGTGTCTGACTCTGTGCGACCCCATAGATGGCAGCCCACCAGGCTCCCCTGTCTCTGGGACTCTCCAGGCAAGAACACTGGGGTGGGTTGCCATTTACTTCTCCAACTCATGAAAGTGAAAAGTGAAAGTGAAGTCGCTCAGTCGTGTCCAACTCTTAGCAACCCCATGGACTGTAGCCTACCAGGCTCCTCTGTCTATGGGATTTCCCAGGCAAGAGTACCAGAGTGGGGTGCCATTGCCTTCTCCTATCATCTATCTTTATACAAATACTTTTGCCTCCTAAATAATCTTCTTGGCCCTTTTGACCTTGCCTCTAAGCAGCAACCAGAATAGTATTTTTTTTTATGTATCTTTAATACATTTTCCTATTCATTGGTTTCCTATTTCATATATTTCCCTATTGAGTAGGTTCCTGATGCTCTTAAAATAGTATCAAGTACTGAATAAGTCTTAAAAGATTTTGAACATTCTGGTCGCTGCCTCCTCCTCCATCTCTACTCTAGGAACCTGGGCTTTCTTTCTGTTTCATAAACACACCTTGAATCCTCCTACTTCAGACCTTTGCATAAGATGTTCTGTGTACCTGACGTGCTCTTCTTCCACATGCTGCCCTCCACTGACTCATTAACTTAAACACCACCTTCATGCCTCTTTTCAAAGTCTCCCCTGACTCTCACCAAACTGGATCAAGCATCCACAGCATAGTATCTCAGAGTGACTGTTCCCTGTATTTTCCTCCATTACATATACTGAAGTGTGTAATCATATGACTTCTATTATTCAGATCTGTCTCCCTCACATGACTATAAGTTACAGGCAGACAAGGTCCATGACTGTTTGCTAACTACTGAATCTCCAAGTATCTGGTCACTGTGCCTGATACTTGGAAATGGTCAATAAAAGGCTTTTAATTAACAAATAAGTACAGCATAATTAATATTATTCATTGGGAGCTAAGTATATAGCAGGCAGTGTGCTACACAGGTTATGGACATTATCTAATTTAATCCTAAAATCACAAATGTGTGACTTGCTGACCATCCTATGAATTCAATACTATCAGACTCATTGAGCCTATGTTATGAGTCTAAGAGTAGTGAACTCATAGGATGTATGCATAGAGAGAAGGGCTACTGAGCATTTCATGGCCTCGGAATAAGCGGTGAAGCTAGGATCTAATCCTCATTCGAACTTTGAAGCCTGTCCTTTTAACCAAGACTGCTGTATTATTTCAGACACACAGTTTCCGCGCCATGGAACAGCTGGCACCCCCACGTGTTGCCAGCTGTCTGGTAGCCTCCCTATGAAGTCTTCCAATCTTTCTAAAATCCTTCAGATGCCCATGAATCGTCTGCAGTACAATTTTTCTCACAACTGTAGGTCTTCCCAGGCCTTTTTCTGATATTAGTTTTTTCCACAAAAAACTTCTTTTACAGAGCTGTTGACAAGCCCTCAGGTCAAAACCATGGTTCATCAGCTGATTATAACCCTCTTAGTTTGCTAAGGATGTAAACCAGGATAAAAGTCCACAGAATAAAACCTGAGACACCTCTCATTTCCTTCTGCCTCTCACATAAGTGAGGTTCATTATGCTTAATATTCAGAGTAGGTGATGAGTGTTCAGAGAATCCAAAGGTGCCCTTCCATTCCTCTCCCTCAGAGGACGCTGTCTCATCAAAGACTCTTCTTCCCTTCTGCAGAGCCTCAACCTAAATATTTAAGGCACTGGTCCTCAGACTTGTATTTTGTGATATGCAGTGACTTAAAAAAATTATAAGTGGGATCATACTAAAGACTTATTTTTGTTTTCCCAGTATTTTGATTCCATGATAATTTTAACATTATTTAATGGTTTAAAAACATTATGTGTTCATGACAGGAAATTCTGGAAATACAAAGTATATAGGAATAATTATTACTCTTAATATTTTCCAATTCTAACCCCATATGTGTGATTTTCCTTCTCCCACAAACCCTAAGAAATTACAGTAGAGCGTAAGTAGTTAATAGGACACTTGGCGGCAGATCACTCTTAGCATTAGGAAATAGGCCTAAAGTCATCAGCCCCACATTATAGAATGTTGTTGTTGTTGTTGTTGCTCAGTTGCCCAGTCATGTCCGACTCTTTGCAACCCCATGGACTACAGCACATAAAGCCTCCCTGTCTCTCACCATCTCTCAAAGTTTGCCCAAGTTCATGTCCATTGCATCAGTGATGCCGACCAGTCATCTCATCCTCTGACAGCCTTTTCTCTTTCTGCCCTCAATCTTTCCCAGCATCAGGGACTCTTCCAATGAGTCAGCTGTTCGCATCAGATGACCAAAATATTGGAGATTCAGCTTTAGCATCAGTCTTTCCAACAAATATTCAGAATTGATTTCCCTTAAGATTGACTGGTCTGATGTCCTTATTGTCCAAGGTACTTTCAGGAGTCTTCTTCAGCACCACAGTTTGAAGGCATCAATTCTCTGGCATTCTGCCTTCTTTAGAGTCCAACTCTCACAACTGTACATGACCACTGGTCCCTATTGCCTTGGCTATACGGACCTTTGTTGGCAGAGTGATGTATCTACTAACCAACACACTGTTCAGATCTGTCATAGCTTTCCTGCCAAGAAGCAATCGTCTTATGATTTCATGGCTGCAGTCACCATCCACAGTGATTTTATAGTCCAAGTAGAGGAAATCTGTTGCTGCTTCCACCTTTTCCCCTTCTATTTGCCATGCAGTAATGGGGGCAGATGCCATGATCTTAGATTTTTTAATATTTAGTTTTAAGCTGGCTCTTTCACACTCATCAAGAGGCTCTTTAGTTCCTCTTTGCTTTCTGCCATTAGAATGGTATCATCCGCATATCTGAGGTTGTTTATGCTTCTCCTGCCTATCTTGATTCCAGCTTGTAACTCACCCAGCCTGGCACTTCTCATGATGTGCTCAGCGTGTAGGTTAAACAAAAAAGGTGACAGCAGACAGCCCTGTCTTACTCCTTTCTTAATCTTGAACCAGTCGGTTGTTCCATACAGGGTTCTAATTGCTGCTTCTTGACATGCATACAGGTTTCTCAAGAGACAAGTAAGATCAGGTAAGATGGTCTGGTATTCCCATCTCTCTAAGAGCTTTCTACAGTTTGTCATGATCCACACAGTCAAAGGCTTTAGTGTAGTTGATGAAACAGAGGTAGATGTTTTTCTGCAATTCCCTTTCTTTCTCTATGATCCAGTTCAGTTCAGTTCAGTTCATTTCAGTCACTCAGTCGTGTCCGACTCTCTGTGACCCCATGAATCACAGCACACCAGGCTTCCCTGTCCATCACCAACTCCTGGAGTTCACTCAAACTCATGTCCATCGAGTCAGTGATGCCATCCAGCCATCTCATCCTCTGTTGTCCCCTTCTCCTCCTGCCCCCAATCCCTCCTAGCATCAGGGTCTTTTCCAGTGAGTCAACTCTCCACATGAGGTGGCCAAAGTACTGGAGCTTCAGCTTCAGCATCATTCCTTCCAAAGAAATCCCAGGGCTGATCTCCTTCAGAATGGACTGGCTGGATCTCCTTGCAGTCCAAGGGACTCTCAAGAGTCTTCTCCAACACCACAGTTCAAAAATGCATCAGTTCTTCAGCGCTCAGCCTTCTTCACAGTCCAACTCTCACATCCATACATGACCACTGGAAAAACCATAGCCTTGACTAGATGGACCTTAGTTGGCAAAGTAATGTCTCTGCTTTTGAATATGCTATCTAGGTTGGTCATAACTTTTCTTCCAAGGAGTAAGTGTCTTTTAATTTCATGGCTGCAATCACCATCTGCAGTGATTTTGGAGCCCCAAAAAATAGTCTGACACTGTTTCCACTGTTTCCCCATCTATTTCCCATGGAGTGATGGGACCAGATGCCATGATCTTCATTTTCTGAATGTTGAGCTTTAAGCCCACCTTTTCACTCTCCTCTTTCACTTTCATCAAGAGGTTTTTTAGTTCCTTTTTGCTTTCTGCCATAAGGGTGGTGTCATCTGCATATCTGAGGTTATTTGTATTTCTCCCAGCAATCTTGATTCCAGCTTGTGCTTCCTCCAGCCCAGCGTTTCTCATGATGTACTCTGCATAGAAGTTAAATAAGCAGGGTGACAATATACAGCCTTGACGTCCTCCTTTTCCTATTTGGAACCAGTCTGTTGTTCCGTGTCCAGTTCTAACTGTTGCTTCCTGGCCTGCATACAGATTTCTCAAGAGGCAGGTCAGGTGGTCTGGTATTCCCATCTCTTTCAGAATTTTCCACAGTTTATTGTGATCCAGTAGATGTTGGCAATTTGATCTTTGGTTTCTCTTCCTTTTCTAAAGCCAGCTTGGATATCTGGAAGTTCCTGGTTCACAAAATGCTGAAGCCTGGCTTGCAAAGTTTTAACCATGACCCTATTAGCATGGGCTTCCCTTGGTGGCTCAGAGGTTAAAGCATCTGCCTGCAATGTGGGAGACTCGGGTTTGGTCCCTGAGTTGGGAAGATTCCCTGGAGAAGGAAATGGCAACCCACTCCAGTATTCTTGCCTGGAGAATCCCATGGAGAGAGGAGCCTGGTAGGCTACAGTCCATGGGGTCGCAAAGAGTTGGACACGACTAAGTGACTTCACTTTCACTTTACTAGCATGGGAGATGAAAGCAATTATCTGATGGTTAAGTCTTTAGTACTATTCTTACTACCCATCTTGGAAACTGGGATGAGGATTCATTATAAAACGAGTGATAAAAAAAGAAAAACCATCTATTATCACAACTCTTCCCTTTCTAGGATTATTATTAAAAGATACTTTAACACTAAAAATGACTGAGGGACACAATCTCAGGTGTGTTGCACACAAAGTAAGTTTTGGATTGAATAATGAGAAACTGGAGGTTCTAGGATTTTTGGAAAGTGCTCACTTCTTCCTAACGGGCCAGTCTTCAACACAAATTCCAGCACAGACTCAATATTTGAAAAGGGCTCATATGTAAATCATTAAGTTTAGGATCAATCCTAAGTGTATCAAGGGACTTTACAACTGACCCTCACTTATTAAACCAGAATAGAAGACCTCATTGTGGAAGTCAATTATTAAGAAGTGTTTGCAACTATGGGGCTTCCCGGGCTCAGTGGTGAAGAATTCTCCTGCCAGTGCAGGAGACGCAAGGGCCTAGGGTTTGCTCTCTGTGTTGGGAAGATCCCTTGGAGTAGGAAATGGCAACCTGCTTCAGTGTTCTTGCCTGGAGAATCTCATGGACAGAGGAGCCTGGCAAGCTACATCCATGGGATCACAAAGAGTTGGACATGACTGAGCACAGTGCCCAGTACACTTAAAACTATGGGCAAAAATAGTCTAATCAAATGTGAGTGCAAACTGGTGGTCAAATTATCTATAGCCCAGAGTGAATGATCAATTTCTAAATGCTGTACTTTTAATATAAGGCCACTGCTGAAGCACTTTATACTTTTATGTTGCATTCATTTTCTTTTACTTGAATTAGATGAATGTCATACTTTTTATCATGCTGCTTTTATCTAAGCTTTCTCTATTAATTAGTAAATTTAAAAGAATATCAATCTATCAGTATAAAAAAATTACATGTCATGAACAAGGGAGAGTGAATTTAAAGCATTCCCATTCTGAAATTAATGAAACTTTCCTACATTCAATTTATCTTAAGCTGATATATGAAATCTTAAAGATCACTGATGAAAGAGCAAAACATTTAAGAATCAAAGCCACAGGGCAAAATGGTTAAGAAGGCAGTTAAATAATATGCCCTTGGATGATATAATCAGCAAAAATAAATTCAAGGAACATAGCTCTCTTGTATTATAATTAAATGCCAACATTGTTTAACTTAAAGGAGAGCAAAAATGTTCATAACGCTTCACTCAGAGTAAATAAAATAAGGACATGAATTAATTAAAATTTTATTAAAGTGCAGCAATATTAATTAAAAAATTTTTAAATATAGCAAGTATTACTACTTTTAAGTCCTTTCATTTCATGACCATCATACATATTACAAATTTCTCCAGAACATTCTTGCTATATTATTCAAAGATTAAATCTGGGAACATTGTGTCATTAATACATACATATCTTTATAAATCCAACCAAATTTCTAATACAAAATAGAAAATTAGAGGATTGCAGTCATTTGATTGTTGAATAATCAAAGTAAAGTTATTGCAAAAGGTTCACTTCTTCAGTGGAATGAGTACACAGAACTCATAAATATGCTAACATTTATTTTTATTTCCATGCTGTTGTTCATTTTTAGACTTATAAGCAAATTAAACATGTTCACAAGTACTGGATTGCTATTCAGTAACTCAGTCATGTATGACCCTTTGCGACTCCATGGACTGTAGCACAGCAGCCTTCCCTGTCCTTCACTGTCTTCTGGAGTTTATTCTAACTCATATCCATTGAGTCAGTGATACCATCCAACCTTCTCATCCTCTATTGCCCCCTTCTTCTCCTCCCCTCAATCTTTCTCAGCATGAGGGTCTTTTCCATTGACTTTGCTCTTTGCATCAGGTGGCCAAAGTATTGGAGCTTCAGCATCAGTCCTTCCAGTGTATATTCAGGGTTGATTTCCATTATGATTGACTGGTTTGATCTCCTTGCAGTTGAAAGGACTTTCAAGAGTATTCTCCAGCACCATAGTTCAAAAGCATTAATTCTTTGGCCCTCAGCCTTCATTATGGTTCAATACTCACATCCATACATGAGTACTGGAAAAACCATAGCTTTGACTATCCAGACTTTTTTTGGCAAAATGATGTCTTTGCTTTTTAATACACTGTCTCAGTTTGTCATAGCTTTTCTTCCAAGGAGTATCTTTTAATTTCATGGCTGAAGTCACCATCTGCAGTGATTTTGGCGCTCAAGAAAAATGGTCTGTTACTGTTTCCATTGTTTTCCCGTCTATTTGCCGTGAAGTGATGGGACTAGATGCCACGGTCTTAGGTTTTTGAAGAAAGTAAGGAAAACCACTAGACCATTCAGATAGGACCTAAATAAAATCCCTTATGATTATTGAGTGGAAGTGACAAATAGATTCAAGGGACTAGATCTGATAGACAGAGTGCTTGAAGAACTATAGACAGAGGTTCATGACATTGTACAGGAGGTAGTGATCAAAACCATCCCCAAGAAAAATAAATGCAAAAAGGCAAAATGGTTTTCTGAGGAGGCCTTACAAATAGCTGAGACAAGGAGAGAAGGAAAGATATACTCATCTGAATATAGAGCTTCAAATAGTAGCAAGGAAAGATAAGAAAGCTTTCTTAAGTGAACAAGGCAAAGAAATAGAAAACAATAGAATGGGAAAGACTAGAGATCTCTTCAAGAAAATTAGAGATACCAAGGGAACATTTCATGCAAAGATGGGCTCAATAAAGGACAAAAATGGTATGGACCTAACAGAAGTAGACTATTGNTGTGTTTGTGTGTGTGTTTTTGTATGCCAGAAGGAAAGCAAACATTTTCTCTTAAATGATTAGAGTCTTATGATTAATTTTAAGTACTCTGTTTTTAAAATATGCCTTTCATTTTTCTCTGAAGGTCTAAGTCTTGCGATAGCAAGATTAAATCCATTAACATGACTTTACTCTGACAGGCTAAAGACAAATGCCCCTCTCACCTTAGTTAAAATGCTCTCACTTTGAGAGAAATACAATAGCACAAAAAGTTCTTAAAACATAAGAGCACAGTGGCAGTTTTCACTGGGCTCACCATACATAATTGAAAAGATATTTCTTTTCTCTTGGTTTGGAAGAGTGCCTTATAATGAAAATTATATCTTAATAGGAAGCATAGAATCACAAATAAGTACTGCTATTCTAAACTGTTAAATTTAAATTACACAAGTGTCTTGTATTTCTTGCCATGTATTTCCTTTTATTTTTTTTTAATTTTCCTGTATGTATACATATCCTTAAGTGTTGAGAGAAATTCAACCAATCTCTAGGTTATTTCCCAGTAATATGAGTTTTAAAAGGTATACTGAGGGGAAATTTGGAGTTAATCATGCAATTCAATATTGTAAGTATTATTGTCCCAGATTATTTCAACTGCTTAGCAAAAAAATTACAATAATTGGCAGTTGACTACAACAGGCTTAGCTCTATACCTTTACTCAACAATTATGTCAGCCTTCATGAAAAAAATATTCTCAAAAAACCCAGATTTACCTTCCCTTTTATGTGGTTAGGATTTTCTCTAAATTCTAGAGACAAAGCTAATAATATCATGCTATTTCATAAAGCAAAACATGAACTCTAAATCAAGGAGCATCTTCCCTGATGCATTTTGCAAGTGAATATCAAATACCAAATGGTATTCACCTGGAAAATTATTTGGTACTAGTTTTTTAAACAATAAATGCTGTCTTTTAGAACTAAACCATTCTCCAGCTTTTTGGAGATCATTCACCAAACTAATTTAGATTTCTCAATACCAGCCTGAGACCTGTTGACTGATTATAGAAAAGTTAAGATTAATTGTAGTGTGGAGAAGACTCTTTAGAGTTCCTTGGATAACAAGGAGATCAAACCAGTCAATCCTAAAAGAAATCAACCCTGAATGTTCATCGGAAGGACTGATGCTGAAGCTGAAGCTCCAATACTTTGGTCACCTGATGCAAAGAGCCAACTCTTTGCAAAAGACCCTGATGCTGGGAAATACTGAAGGCAGGAGGAGAAGGAGATGACAGAGGATGAGATGGTTGGATGGCATCACTGACTCAATGGACATGAGTTTAAACAAATTCTGGGAGATCATGAAAGAAGGGAAGCCTGGCGTGCTGCAGTCCAAGGGGTCACAAAGGTCAGACATGGTCTAGAGACTGAACAACAACAGGATTAATCTGGATTCTTTATGGAACAAGGTTGCATACTAGCTAATCATTAAGAGGAAAAATTTACATATTTAACAAATGTCCGATTTCCTGGCTCAACTTATTTCCTGGTATCACTGGGCTTCCCATGTGGTTCTAGTGGTAAAAAACCCATCTGCCAATGCAGGGGACATAAGAGATGTGGTTCATTCCCTGGATTGGGAAGATCCCCTGGAGGAAGGCATGGCAACCCAGTGCAGTATTCTTGCTTGGAAAATTGGTATGGTCAGCAGAGCCTGGTGGGCTATAGTTTATAAAGTCTCAAAGTCGGACATGACTGAAGCAACTTCGCTGAGGTAGAGCTGAAGGCAGGAAGATTCCTGTCTGTCTCATGTGCTGACTTCATCCACCTTGTCCCAATGTCCCCGAAAGTCTCTATCACTGAGAGCATCAAATCGTTCCAAAAATCCCCTCAGCCCTAATGTTCCTGAATCATCTAGATCTGGTTAGAGATGAAGCTCTCTGTATAATCTGTCTTGGAGAACAATTCCTCTCTACCCAACAATTCCTCTCTAACAAGTCCTCTAAACTTAAGAACAAGTTGTCTGCTCCTTTAACCTTTGTATTTTGGGGGCAGACAACTTGTTCTTAAGTTTCAGAGGTCCACAGGTAGAGAGGAATTGATAAGCATAAGTTAAGATGTTTCCATTTCAAAGGGAGAAAAAGGAAAGAAAAAAAAACATGGTGTTTTTGAAATCCAGCTGGATAAACTCCATTAGATTCAAGGGCTGGAAATAATCCTCTGCACTTTGCAGCTCCCTGTGAACCATCTTTCCTCTTTCATGAAGGGTAGCATGGAGTTGTAGCTGAATGCTTTGGTCAGTCTCTCCTGCCTATAAGCATCTGGGTGTCCAGCAGCCTTCTTTCATTCCTTACTGTCTCTGTTCCTCTTCAGTGTAAGCGGACAGTGTTCTCCTGGTATAAAATCCTCAAGAAGCTGGCAATTCTCTCATGTAGGTTATGGAGATTCACTCCATTAAACAAGAAACTTCTCCACACGTTTTCCTGGAAAATCTCATAACCACGATAACTAAAAGGTTCACATATTTTTTTTCTCTTCAGAAAACCTCTTTGTGACTGAGCTCTCTTTTTTCATCTTTTTGATGTATTAGCAAAAGATGGTCCAGTTACATTTTCTTCTTTTCCTCGAAAGCATGTTTTCCTGATGGTGAACCTTGTTAATTTTAGTAACTTTCAAAGTTGGAATGAATTTAGAATTCCCCAAATCATCTAGTCTTGTTTCCTTTTTTGTCTGTTTGTTTGTTTACTAGTTTTTACCTCAATTTATAAGCAGCAAATAGTAACCAGGTTGCACTTTCAACTCTGCTTGGAAATCTCCTCAGCTCAAGGTCATAGTTAAAACATTCTGCTTTCCACATAACTGTAAGACACAATTCCACTGAACTTTCTGCCACTGCAGAACAAAGACCTCCTTTCCCCTAGTTTCCCATAACATATTCATTTCCTTCTGAGCCCGCAGTAGCAGCAACTTTAACATTCATGTTCTTAGTAATAACAGTTTGTGATTTGGGGAGCTTCCAAAGTGACTTGGGATTTCTCTCTGTTCTTCATTTCCCTCTGAGTTCTTATTAGCAGAATCATTAGCATCCGTAATTCTACTAACAGTCTACTGAAGGCTATCCAGGCTGTTCCTATCAAAATCCCCAGTGCTAACCTCCACTTGCCCAATTCTACAGTTTTAGACAACCTTTATCAGTTGATGTTCAACTAGGGAAGCAGATCTGGTAAGATATACATATATCTATCTTAAATGTTGGAATCCATGGAATTGTCCAGGCAGGTGTACTAGAGTGGGTTGCCATTTCCTTCTCCAGGGATCTTCCCGATCCAGGGATTGAACCCAGGTCTCCCACATTGCAGGCAGATTCTTTTATCACTGCGCCACCAGGGAAGCCCCCTGTATACACATATATATCTTATATGTGTGTGTGTGTTCTCTGCTCAGTCATGTCCGACTCTTTGCAACCCCAGGGAATGTAGCCCACCAGGCTCCTCTGTCCATGGGATTCTCCAGGCAAGAATCCTGGAGTGGGTTGTCATTTCCTTCTCCAGGGGACCTTCCTGACCCAGGGATCGAACCCACATCTCTTCTGTCTCCTGCATTGGAAATGAATTCTTTACTACTGTGCCACCTGGGAAGCCTATATATATATATATATTTTTTTTTTTTTTTTTTTTAAGAGATTTATTGTAAAGAAAGTTAAGTTGCTCAGTCATGTCTGACTCTTTGTGACTCCATGGACTGTAGCCTACCAGGCTCCTCCATGCATGGAATTTTCCAGGCAAGAGTACTGGAGTGGGTTGCCATTTCCTTCTGCAAGGGATCTTCCTGACCCAGGGATCAAACCCGGGTCTCCCGCAATGCAGGCAGATGCTTTACCATCTGAGCCACTAAGGAAGCTATTGTAAAGAACTAGCTTATATAATTGTGAGCAGTGATTAGGCAAGTCCTAAATCTACAAAGCAGGCCATCAGGAAGGGCAGGCTGAAATTCCTGGGCACAGGATGAGGGTACTATTCACATTCTGCATTTCTTCTTCAGAGAAGCCCCAGATCTTTTGTATTAATAAAGTCTTGTCATCTGACAGTGTCAGGCCTGCCCAGATACAGATAATCTACCTTACTTAAAATCAGCCAATGATGCACTTCATCATATCTATAAAATACCTTTGCAGCCACATCTAGATTAGTGTTTGACTGAATTAGTAGGAAACCTTGAAAGTAGTTTCAAAAATCATCAGATATAATTCTAAATTTGGGAGAGGTTTGAGAGGAGAAGTAAAGGGAAGTTTAAATGTGATGATTTTCTCATTATACTGGTAATGTGTCAGTAGAGAATTTTGACCAATTGGCAAAATCTTTAAGTGTTACGTTTAAATTTCCTTTTGTAAAATTAAGGTATAGTTGACATATAACAATATTTTAGTTTCAGGCGTACAACGTGATATTCAATATCTGTATACACTGTAGATCTGGATGCTGGGAAAGATTGAAGGCAGGAGGAGAAGGGGACGTCAGAGGAAGAAATGGTTGGATGACATCACTGACTTGATGAACTTGAGTTTGAGCAAGCTCTGGGAGATGGTGAAGGACAGGGAAGCCTGGCGTGCTGCAGTCCCTGGGTCACAAACAGCTGGACATAATTGAGCAACTAAACAACAACGCTGTAGAAATGATCACCACAATAAGTCTAGTTATTCTCTGACACCATATAAAGTTACAAAATGTACAATACAGACTGTTACACATGCCGTACATTATATTCCCATGACATTTATTTTACAGCTGGAAGCTTGTACCTCTTGATCCCCTCCACCCATTTTTCCCAACCTCTCTCCCCTCTAGCAACCATCATTCTACTGTCTGTATTCATATAGAGTTTGCTTTTGTTGTGTTTTGTTCGTTTGTTTCAATTGTTAGATTCCACATATATGTATACTCATATTTCTCTGGCTGATTAATTTCACTTAGCATATTTTCACACTCAAGGTCCATACATGTTGTTTCCAACGGCAAAATTTCATTCTAAAACATGGCTGGGTAGTATTTCATTGTGTGTATGTATAGATACATAACATATCTTCGTTATTCACAAATCCATTAGTGGACGTCCAGGTTGTTTCCATAGTTTGGCTATTATGATCAATGCTGGGGTGAATGCAGGAGCGCACATGCAAACCAGTGTTTTCGTCTTCTTTGGATACATACCCAGAGTGTAATTGTTGGATTACACAGGCCGCACATGCTAAGTCGCTTTAGCTGAGTCCGACTCTGGATCTTCCTGACCCAGGGATCGAACTGCATCTCTTATGTCTCATTGGCAGGCAGGGTCTTACAGCTAGTGCCACCTGGGAAGCCTGGATTATACGGAAGTTCTATGTTTAGTTTTGTGAGGAACCTCTAAACTGTTTTTCATAGTGACTGAACCAATGTATATTCTTATCAATTTCAGTCTGTTTGTGTTCTTACATTTGAAGTGAACCTCTTGTAGACACCATATAGATGGGTGTTATATTTTTATACATTCAAAGTCTAGGTCTTTTGATGGAGAATTTAGGTCATTTGCATTTAAAGTAATTATAGGCATGTATGTATTATTGCCATTGTAAAATTATTTTTGGCTATTTTACATTCCTTTCTTCTCTGGCTCTCTTCCCTTGTGGTTTGACAATTTTTTTAGTGCTGTGTTCAGATTCCATTCTCATCTTTTCTGTATCTACTGTAAGATTTTGATTTGTTACACTGCACGCATGCTCAGTCATGTAGTCATGTCCAGCTCTTTGCAACTCTATGGACTGTAGCTCTCTAGGCCCCTCTGTCCATGGAATTTGTCAGGCAAGAATATTGGAATGGGTTGCCATTTCCTCCTCTCGGGGATCTGAGGTCCACATATAACAACCTATATATTTAGCAGTCTATTTTCCTGGGATTTCTTTGGAGGGAATGATGCTGAAGCTGAAACTCCAGTACTTTGGCCACCTCATGCGAAGAGTTGACTCATTGGAAAAGACTCTGATGCTGGGAGGGATTGGAGGCAGGAGAAGGGGACGACAGAGGATGAGATGGCTGGATGGCATCACTGACTCGATGGATGCGAGTCTGAGCGAACTCCAGGAGTTGGTGATGGACAGGGAGGCCTGGCGTGCTGCGATTCATGGGGTTGCAAAGAGTCGGACATGACTGAGCAACTGAAGTGAACTGAACTGAACTGAAGTTTGGACACATTCTAAAACTATAATTCTACCCACTCAGCATTTTATGTTTTTGATGTCACATTGTACATTTTATTGAAATTATAGTTGTGGGGTTTTTTTTTGTTTGTTTTGTTTTTTTACTATTTTTGTCTTTTAACCATCATACTAGCTTTATGAGTGATTTGTTCAGTAACTTTACTATATATTTTCCTTTACCAATGAGATTTTTATATCCATATGCTTTCTTGTTAGATTAATTAGTGCTTTTTCTTTCACCTTAAAGTTCTTTCAACATTTCTTATAAGACTGGTTAGTAGTGGTGAACTTTAACTTTTGCTTGTCTGGAAAACTTTTTTCATATCTGAACAGTAACCTTGCCAGATAGAGTTTCCTTAGTGGAATTTTCTTTTGCTTTTAGTACATTCCTCCCTTCTGTCTTACAGAGTTCTCACTAAAAAGACTGCTGATGGTCTTACACAGTTTTCCTAGTATGTAACAAGTTGTTTTTCTCTTGCTGCTTTTAAGATTCTCTCTTTAAGTGTTGATATTTTAATTATGTGTCTTGGTGTGAATCTCTTTGAATTCACCTTATTGGGAACTCTCTGGGTTTCTTGGATCTGGATGTCTGCTTCCAGGGTAGGAAAGTTTTCAGCCATTATTTCTTCACATAAATTTTTTGTCCCTTTTTCTGTTTTCTCTTTCTGAGATTCCTATAATGCAATTGTTCTGTTTGATTTTGTCCCATAGGTCTGTTAAACTATCTTCCCTTTTTAAAACTTCTTTTTTCTTTTTGCTGCTCTGTTTGGATAAGTTCCACTCCCTCTTCAGATCACTGATCCTTTGTTTTTTTTTTTCCACTTCATCTAATCTGCTCTTGAAACATTCCAGTATATTTTTTTCAGTTCAGTTATAGTCATCTTCAGCTCTGTGACTTCTCTTTGGAACTTATATTTTCTAACTTTGTAGAAGTTCTCTCATGTTCATCCATTCTCTCCCAAGACTAATGAGCATCCTATGACCATCACTTTTAACTCCTTTTTTCTCATTATCTTTTTTTTAAAAAACATTTATTTTATATAGAAGTATCATTGATTCACAATGTTGTGTTAGTTTCAGGTGTAAACTAAAGCAATTAAGTTATACATATACATGTATCTATTACTTTTCAAATTCTTTTCCCATTTAGGTTATTATAGAGTATTTAGTAGAGATTCCTGTGCTATATTTGTTGGTTTTCTGTTTTAAATATTGCAGTATGCACATGTCAATTCCAAACCCAAACTCTCAGTCTATCCCTCACCCTCACTCTTCCCCGCTGGTAACCATAAATTCATTCTCTAAGTCTGTGAGTGTGTGTCTGTTTTGTAAATAAATTCATTTATGTCAACTTTTTTATATTATCCATATAAGCAATATCATATGATATTTGTCTTTCCTGGTCTGATTTATTTCACTTAATATGATAATCTCTAGGTCCATCCATGTTGCTGCAAATGGTGTTGTTTTATTCTTTTTAATTGATGAGTAATATTCCAAAAGCTTTTGCACAGCAAAAAAAATCATAAACAGTGAAAAGACAATCCACAGAATGGGAGAAAATATTTACAAATGATGCAACCAACAAAGGATTAGTCTCTGTTAGGGAAATTAAATGACTAGTCTTGTTTAGGCTTCAGAGGCAGAGAAGAGCAGGCCTCTGACCTTGCTTCTAACCTGCCTGGATGCTGCCCTGACTGGGAGTGACTGGGAGTGACTGCCTGCTGTGAATGCAAGATTTTCAGCACCTTAGATAAGATGGGCGAGAAATCCTAAGATTGTTGAGACCCTGGAGCCAGGCTGGTCAACCAAGCCTCAGGCTTAACTACATTCCAAGTTTTATAGGACAAAACAAACAGAATTAAAATGAAACTAGAGCTGTAATTTGGTCACAGATTGATGATATCAGTTTGTGACCTTCCTGGGATTATAAGCAGGAACTCAGAACTTCAGTCTTTGAAGTCTCACCCACTGAGGGATGCACTGCCTGGGATCAGTTCCCAGTTGGGACTCCAGGGATCCTGTGACACAGGACTTCCCAGCACTGTTTAAGTCTGGATGTTGGTCAGAACCTAACTTAGTGATGCATTCTCTGATCTTTGTTTTCTCCTTTCTTTTAGTGTTAGTATGTTGAAATTGTTTGGCATTGCCTTTCTTTGGTACTGGAATGAAAACTGACCTTTTCCAGTCCCGTGGCCACTGCTGGGTTTTCCAAATGTGCTGGCATATGGAGTGCAGCACTTTCACAGCATCATCTTTCAGGATTTGAAATAGCTCCACTGGAATTCCATCACCTCCACTAGCTTTGTTCGTAGTGATGCTTTCTAAGGCCCACTTGACTTCACATTCCAAGATGTCTGGCTCTAGGTGAGTGATCATACCATCGTGATTATCTTGGTCATGAAGATCTTTTTTGTATAGTTCTTCTGTATATTCTTGCCACCTCTTCTTAATATCTTCTGCTTCTGTTAGGTCCATACCATTTCTGTCCTTTATTGAGCTCATCTTTTCATGAAATGTTCCCTTGGTGTCTCTAATTTTCTTGAAGATATTTCTAATTTTTCCCATTCTGTTGTTTTCCTCTATTTCTTTGCATTGATCACTGAGGAAGGCTTTCTTATCTCTTCTTGCTGTTCTTTGGAACTCTGCATTCAGATGCGTATATCTTTCCTTTTCTCCTTGGCTTTTCACTTCTCTTCTTTTCACAGCTATTTGTAAGTCCTCCCCAGACAGCCATTTTGCTTTTTTGCATTTCTTTTCCATGGAGATGGTCTTGATCCTTGTCTCCTGTACAATGTCACGAACCTCATTCCATAGTTCATCAGGCACTCTATCTATCAGATCTAGGCCCTTAAATCTATTTCTCACTTCCACTGTATAATCATAAGGGATTTTATTGAGGTCATACCTGAATGATCTAGTGGTTTTCCCTACTTTCGTCAATTTAAGTCTGAATTTGGTAATAAGGAGTTCATGATCTGACCACTGTTGGCTCCTGGTCTTGTTTTTGTTGACTGTATAGAGCTTTTCCATCTTTGGCTGTAAAGAATATAATCCATCTGATTTCAGTGTTGACCATCTGGTGATGTCCATGTGTAGAGTCTTCTCTTGTGTTGTTGGAAGAGGGTGTTTGCTATGACCAGTGCATTTTCTTGGCAAAACGCTATTAGTCTTTGCCCTGCTTCATTCCATATTCCAACGCCAAATTCCAAGGCCTGTTACTCCAGGTGTTTCTTGACTTCCTACTTTTGCATTCAGTCCCTTATAATGAAAAGGATATCTTTTTGGGGTGTTAGTTCTAATAGGTCTTGTAGGTCTTCATAGAACCGTTCAACTTCAGCTTCTTCAGCATTACTGGTTGGGGCATAGATTTGTACTACCGTGATTTTGAATGGTTTGCCTTGGAAACGAACAGAGATCATTCTGTCATTTTTGAGATTGCATCCAAGTACTGCATTTCAGACTCTTTTGTTGACCATGATGGCTACTCCATTTGTTCTAAGGGATTCCTGCCTGTAGTAGTAGATATAATGGTCATCTGAGTTAAATTCACCCATCCCAGTCCATTTTAGTTCATTAATTCCTACAATGTCGACGTTCACTCTTGCTATCTCCTGTTTGACCACTTCCAGTTTGCCTTGATTCATGGACCTGGTATTCCAGGTTCCTATGTAATATTGCTCTTTACAGCATCAGACCTTGCTTCTATCATCAGTCACATCCAAAACTGGGTATTGTTTTTGTTTTGGCTCCATCCCTTAATTCTTTCTGGTATTATTTCTCCACTGATCTCCAGTAGCATATTGGGCACTTACTGACTTGGGGAGTTCCTCTTTCAGTATCCTATCATTTTGCCTTTTCATACTGTTCATGGGGTTCTCAAGGCAAGAATACTGAAGTGGTTTGCCATTCCCTTCTCAAGTGGACCACATTGTGTCAGACCTCTCCACCATGCCTTGGGTAGCCCCACAGGGCATGGTTTAGTTTCATTGAGTTACACAAGGCTGTGGTCCTAGTGTGATTAGACTGACTAGTTTTCTGTGATTATGGTTTCAGTGTATCTGCCCTCTTGTAACACCTACCGTCTTACTTGGGTTTCTCTTTCCTTGGTTTTAGAAAAGGCAGAGGAACCAGAGATCAAATTGCCAACATCCGCTGGATCATGAAAAAAGCAAGAGAGTTCCAGAAAAACATCTATTTCTGCTTTATTGACTATGCCAAAGCCTTTGAATGTGGATCACAATAAACTGGAAAATTCTGAAAGCGATGGGAATACCGGACCACATGACCTGCCTCTTGAGAAATCTGTATGCAGGCCAGGAAGCAACAGTTAGAACTGGACATGGAACAACAGACTGGTTCCAAATAGGAAAAGGAGGACGTCAAGGCTGTATATTGTCACCCTGCTTATTTAACTTCTATGCAGAGTACGTCATGAGAAACGCTGGACTGGATGAAGCACAAGCTGGAATCAAGATTGCCGGGAGAAATATCAATAACCTCAGATATGCAGATGACACCACCTTTATGGCATAAAGTGAAGAGAAACTAAAAAGCCTCTTGATGAAAGTGAAAGTGGAAAGTGAAAAAGTGGGCTTAAAGCTCAACATTCAGAAAATGAAGATCATGGCATCTGGTGCCATCACTTCATGGGAAATAGATGGGGAAACAGTGGAAACAGTGACAGACTTTATTTTGGGGGGCTCCAAAATCACTGCAGATGGTGATTGCAGCCATGAAATTAAAAGACGCTTACTCCTTGGAAGAAAAGTTATGACCAACCTAGATAGCATATTCAAAAGCAGAGACATTACTTTGCCACCAAAGTCCGTCTAGTCAAGGCTATGGTTTTTCCAGTGGTCATGTATGGATGTGAGAGTTGGACTGTGAAGAAGGCTGAGTGCCAAAGAATTGGTGCTTTTGAACTGTGGTGTTGGAGAAGACTCTTGAGAGTCCCTTGGACTGCAAGGAGATCCAACCAGTCCATTCTGAAGGAGATCAACCGTGGGATTTCTTTGGAAGATATGATGCTAAAGCTGAAACTCCAGTACTTTGGCCACCTCATACGAAGAGCTGACTCATTGGAGAAGACCCTGATGCTGGGAGGGATTGGGGGCAGGAGGAGAAGGGGACAACAGAGGATGAGATGGCTGGATGGCATCACTGACTCAATGGATGTGAGTCTGAGTGAACTCCGGGAGTTGGTGTTGGACAGGGAGGCCTGGCGTGCTGCGATTCATGGGGTTGCAAAGAGTCGGACATGACTGAGCAACTGAACTGAACTGAACTAAACTGATGTTGAAATTAGGCTAGATAATTTTCTAATGTCTGTATTATTTATTTGTATATAATGAGTCACTTATTTTGTTAACAAATCCTCTGAACCTGAAACAGAAGTGAAAACTTTCAGCAAAACAGTCTCCAAAATTTACAGGCAGCTCATGTGGCTCAATATCAAAAAACAAACTACCCAATCAAAAAAATGAACAGAAGATCTAAACAGACATTTCTCCAAAGAAGACATATAGATGGCCAAGAGGCACATGTAAAGATGCTCACCATCAATAAATATTAGAGAAATACAAATCAAAACTACCAGATATTACTTCATGCCAGTCAGACTAGCCACCATCAAAAAAAACCTACAAACAATACATGCTGGAGAGTGTATGGAGAAAAAGGAACTGTTATGGGAAGGGAACCACTGATGGGAATGTAAATGGGTAGAGCCACTGTGGAAAACAGCATGGAGTTTCCCTAAGGAACTAAAAATAAAGCTATCATATAAACCACCAATTCCACTTCTGTGCATATGTAGTTCAAAAGGATACATGCACCCCAGTGTTTATTGCAGTGCTGCTTACAATAGCCAAGATATGGAAGCAACCTAAAAATCCACAGACAGATGAATGGATAAAGAACTCTTTTTCAAGTAATGTACTCATCTTCATTTCTTTAAGGATTTTTTTTTCTGAGATTTTAGTTTGTTCTTTCACTTAGAACATAGTCCTCTGTTTCCTTTTTTTGTCTGACTCTGTTTCTGTGTATGAAGTGAAATAGCTAGCTCTCCCAGTCTTGAAGGGTTTATCCAGGAAGTCCGGGGCGGTGTGTTTCTCTCAGCTGTCTGTGCCATGCTCTAGGGGTGGCAGCCTTCCAAAAACTGTCTCTCCAATTTTTTCAGTCCCATGGCACTCAGAGCTAGGCATTCAAGGGGAATCTCATAAATGACTTGTGCATACCCCTTGGCTTTAGCCAGGCCACAAGGCAGTGCCAGGCCAGGGCAAACCCACCTATTGGCTTTGATAAGGCTTTTGGTAGGGTGGTTCAGGGCCAGGGAAAACCTGCCTATTGCCTTTGGTGAGGATGTAGGAGAGCACCAGGAAGCAGAGGGCTTGCTGGCACGGGCAAAATAAAAGGAGAGTGTAAAACATCACTCACCAGAGCCTCTGTGCTCAGAGTTCCAACAGACCCCTGCCTCTGTGGCAGACGCTCTAAGATTAGCAGGTTAATCTCCTACACATATGATCTAGGCACTTTTCAAACTGCTGATTTTGCTCTGGGTCCCAGAGCAAGTAAGTTTGTGTACTACTCATTTAATAGAGAATCTCCATTTCCCACAGCCCTTTTGATTTCTTGGATGTAAGCCTCACTGGTTTTCAAAGTCAAACATTTGAGGGCTTCTCTCTGATACAGGTCTCGAGGTTTAGGGCATGTGATGTGGAGGTCAAATCCGTTGATCCACAGGGAGAAATTTCATATTTGTGAGATCCTTCCCAATTATGGTTTGCTGCACCAGGAGTGTGGAATGAGGGTAGCCTGTATTTCTGCCTCTCCTACCCATCTCATTGTGACTGTGGCCCTTTTATCCTTTATGTGGAAGGAGATTTTCTGCTACTTTTCAAGTATTTTTCAGAGGGAATTGTTTAATATATAGCTGTATATTTGGTGTGTCCATGGGAGAAGGTGAGCTCAGGAACTCCCTGCACTGCCGTCTTGAATTGTTCCTCCTAAATTTCTTAAGTGAAAGTGTCAGTCGCTCAGTCATGTCTGACTCTTTGCAACGCCATGGACTGTAGCCCACCAGGCTCCTCTGTCCACAGGATTCTCCAGGCAAGAATAACGAGTGGGAATAATCCCCTTCTCTCAGGGATCTTCTCAACCCAAGGATCTAACCCAGATCTCTCCCACTGCAAGCAGATTTCTTAAAGTGTTCTTGGTGCTGTGTTGTGCTTAGTCGCTCAGTCGTGTCCGACTCTCTGTGACCCCACGGACTGTAGCCCACCAGGCTCCTCTGTCCATGGGGATTCTCTAGGCAAGAATACTGGAGTGGGTTGCCATGCCTTCCTCCAGGGGATCTTCCCAACCCAGGGATCGAATCCATGTCTCCTGCATTGGCAGCTGGGTTCTTTACCATCTGAGCCACCAGGGAAGCCCAAAGTATTCTTTAAAAAAAAAAAAAAAACCAAAACATTGCAGGATAATTCCTAATAAAGCTAAATTCCCATTAAGTAGCATACATAGCTTTTAGTCAGACATGTTGCTTCCTCTAACAATTTAAAGGTTTGGTTACCAGTGAAAAGGGGAACAATCACACACACATATATATATTTATGGTATCTTCACCCCATTCTCTAAATGAATTAATGGCATTTGGGGAACAAACTCTCATGATATATTTTTTACAAATACATAACTATCACTTTTTCTCTCATATATATATATATTTTATGCTCTTTCCTAAATCTAAGTAAACATTTACCAATCAGGTTATCTAGTAATTGAATTTGGGAGAAAAGTGACATTTAATGATGTATTTCTTACATTTGAAGTTGGGTAAGCAGAAAAATTTCAGTGTTTTATGTATGTTGTTTCTTAGAAATATAAGACAACTTGGGTTATTTCCCCTTAGGTTTTTCCCAAAAGAGCAAGATTAATTGCTGGAATCAAGATAAGCTTACATAACTTATAAATGTGTATGTGGTCCACTGTGCTGTACTTAATTTTTTTCATGGGATAACAAGCTTAAAGGATAAAGTAAATTAGGGACCTGCTATCTCTCTATTTTAATGGGGCTTTAAAGAATATTTTATTTAAAATATTAAATGGAAATTAAAGAAAAACAGATTAGCAAGGACGAAGAGCAAATGGATTGGCAGAAATAATTAACAGATTGTTTTTAGTGTTCCATGGCAAATTGACAGCAGATATTAGTTAAATTGATAACAAATATAAGCCTAGCATATTGTATTGTCTTGAGGGAAAGGGGGAAATGTTAATTTAATGTAGTTCAGAAAATGCATTGAGATAATCTTCAGAAATAGCACAAAGTAAAGAAGATAGATGAATTTGACTAAATAAAAATTAAGAACTACTGTTTACCAAAAGACCACTTCCCCCTTAATCCCTACTTCCTTTTGGATTGAAATACACTTTATAAGCACAATCTAAAAACATGACATATAACACACTGTGATTGTATCACAGTCACAATGTGCATTTTTTACCTTTTACCCTGAAGCACAGTTATGAGATTTTGGTGGCAATCAGCTTGTCATTATGAAAAATATACCCTGTACACAGGCCTTCAGGAGCACTTCTGTTCTGCATTTCAGTGTAGTCTTCTGCTTGGCTTAAAAACTAGCATGCACTAGATATAAGTGACTGAGAGAATGGTAGCTAAGAGGTCAACAGGCTCTCAAAGGAGGGTAATCTCTATTCTTGCAAAAGTTCATGTAAATGTGTGTATGTCTGTTAGTAATGTGTATTTATACAAATGCCTCAGTTCAGTTCAGTTCAGTTGCTCAGTCATGTCCGACTCTTTGTGACCCCATGGACTGCAGCACACCAGGCTTCTCTGTCCATCACCAACTCCCAAAGCTTTATCAAACTCATGTCCATCGAGTTGGTGATGCCATCCAACCATTTCCTCCTCTGTCATCCCCTTCTCCTCCTGCCTTCAATCTTTCCCAGCATCAGGGTCTTTCCCAATGAGTCAGTTCTTTGCATCAGGTGGTCAAAGTATTGGAGTTTCAGCTTCAGCATCAAGCCTTCCAATGAATATTCAGGATGATTTCCCTTAGGATAGACTGGTTTGCTGTCCTTGCAGTCCAAGGGACTCTCAAGAGTCTTTCCAACACCACAAGCACCTCAGTTTCAGACTATTTAACAGAGGACATAGAATATATATAGTTATACCATTTTGTTAATTTTATTTTTTTATTGAAGTATCATGAATTTACAATATCATGTTAGTTTTGAAGTGAAAGACAGTGTTAGTCATTCAGTCATGTCCTACTCTTTGAGACACCATGGGCTGCAGCCCCCCAGGATCCTCTGACCATGGAATTCTTCAGGCAAGAATACTGGGGTGGATAGCCATTCCCTGCTCCAGGGGATCTTCCTGACCTAGGGATAGAACCCAGGTCTCCTGCATTGTAGGCAGATTCTTTACCATCTGAGCCATCAGAGAAGCCCCATGTTAGTTTCAAGTGTCCAGCAAAGTGATTCAGTTATTACAGATTCTTTTCCCTTAAGGATTATTATAAACTATTGAGTATAGTTTCCAATGCTATAAAGTATGGCCTACACTTATCTATTTTATATATAGTAATGTGTACATGTTTTAATATCATAACTCCTAATTTATCCCTCCCCTATCCTTTATCTTCAGTAACCATAGTTTGTTTTCTATGTCTCTGAGTCTATTTCTATTTTGTAAACAAATTCCATTGCATGTTTTTTTTTTTTTTGATTCCATATAAGCAATATCATATATTTGTCTTTCTCTGTCTGGCTTACTTCACTTAGTGTGATAATCTCTAGGTCTATCCACGTTTCTGCAAAAGGCATTATTCAGTTCAGTTCAGTCACTCAGTCGTGTCCGACTCTTTGCAATCCCATGAATTGCAGCACGCCAGGCCTCCCTGTCCATCACCAACTCCCAGAGTTCACCCAGACTCACGTCCATTGAGTCAGTGATGCCATCCAGCCATCTCATCCTCTGTCGTCCCCTTCTCCTCCTGCCCTCAATCCCTCCCAGCATCAGAGTCTTTTCCAGTGAGTCAACTCTTCACGTGAGGTGGCCAAAGTACTGGAGTTTCATCTTTAGCATCATTCCTTCAAAAGAAATCCCAGGGCTAATCTCCTTCAGAATGAATTGGTTGTATCTTCTTGCAGTCCAAGGGATTCTCAAGAGTCTTCTCCAACACCACAATTCAAAAGCGTCAATTCTTCGGCGCTCAACCTTCTTCACAGTCCAACTCTCACATCCATACATGACCACTGGAAAAAACATAGCCTTGACTAGACAGACCTTAGTCAGCAAAGTAATGTCTCTGCTTTTGAATATGCTATCTAGGTTGGTCATAACTTTTCTTCCGAGGAGTAAACGTCTTTTAATTTCATGGCTGCAATCACCATCTGCAGTGATTTTGGAGCCCCCCAAAATAAAGTCTGTCACTGTTTCCACTGTTTCCCCATCTATTTCCCATGAAGTGACAGGACCGGATGCCATGATCTTCGTTTTCTGAATGTTGAGCTTTAAGCCCACTTTTCACTCTCCACTTTCACTTTCATCAAGAGGCTTTTTAGTTCCTCTTCACTTTCTGCCATGAGGGTGGTGTCATCTGCATATCTAAAATTATCGATATTTCTCCCGGCAATCTTGATTCCAGCTTGTTTCTTCCAGTCCAGCGTTTCTCATGATGTACTCTGCATAGAAGTTAAACAAGCAGGGTGACAATATACAGCCTTGACATACTGTTTCCTATTTGAAACCAGTCTGTTGTTTCATGTCCAGTTCTAACTGTTGCTTCCTGACCTGCATACAGATTTCTCAAGAGGCAGGTCAGGTGGTCTGGTATTCCCATCTCTTTCAGAATTTTCCACAGTTTCTTGTGACCCACACAGTCAAAGGCTTTGGCATAGTCAATAAAGCAGAAATAGATGTTTTTCTAGAACTCTCTTGCTTTTTCCATGATCTAGTGGATGTTGGCAATTTGATCTCTGGTTCCTCTGCCTTTTCTAAAACCAGCTTGAACATCAGGAAGTTCACGGTTCACGTATTGCTGAAGCCTGGCTTGGAGAATTTTGAGCATTACTTTAGTAGCATGTGAGATGAGTGCAATTTTGCAGTAGTTTTAGCATTTTGGGGCATTGCCTTTCTTTGGGATTGGAATGCAAACTGACCTTTTCCAGTCCTGTGGCCACTGCTGAGTTTTCCAAATTTGCTGGCATATTGAGTGTAGCACTTTCACAGCATCATCTTTCAGGATTTGAAATAGCTCAACTGAAAATGGCATTATGCCATTCTTTCTAAAGACTGAGATATATTCATATATATATGTACACACACACATATATACACACACATATATACATATATGCCATATCTTCTTTATCCATTCATCTGTTGATGGACATTTAGGCTGGTTCCACGTCTTGGCTATTTTAAGTAATGCTGCAATGAACATTAGGGTCCATGTATCTTTTTGAATGATGTCTTTCTCCAGATATATGCCCGGGAATGGGATTGATGGGTCATATTTCTTGTTGTTCAGTTATTCAGTCATGTCAGACTCTTAGCAACCCCATGGACTGCAGCACGCTAGGCTTCCCTGTCCTTCACCATCTCCCAGAGCTTGCTCAAACTCACATCCAATGAGTCTGTGATGCCATCCAGCCATTTCATCTTCTGTCATCCCTTTCTCCTCCTGCCTTTAATCTGTCCTAGGCATCAGCTTCTTTTCTAATAAAGGCAGCTCTCCCCATCAGTTGCCCAAACTATTGGAACTTCAGCATCAGTACTTGCAATGAATATTCAGGATTGATCTCCTTTAGGATTGACTCATTTGCAGTCCAAGGGACTCTCAAGAGTCTTCTCCAGAACCACAGTTCAATAGCATCAATTCTTCAGTGCTCAGACTTCTTTATGATCCAACTCTCACATCCATACATGACTACTGAAAAAATCATAGCTTGGATTATATGGACCTTTGTCAGCAAAGTAATGTCTCTGCTTTTTACATACATTATCAAGCTTTTTCATTTGCACATTTGATATACCAGATATCTAATTTCAAAACTGTGAAAGTGTGTTCGTCACTCAGTCATGTCAAACAATTTGCGATCCCATGCACTTGCAGCTCACCAGGCTCCTCTGTCCCTGGAATTCTCCAGGCAAGAATACTGGTGTGGGAGCCATTCCCTTCTCCAGTGGGTCTTCCTGACCCAAGGATAGAACGTGGGTCTCTTTACCAACTGAACCACCATTGATAACCAAAATCAATACATTAAACCAGCCAAATGGTAGTTAAAATATGATTATAATAAAAGAGGATAAGATAAACTATACAGCCTAAATTTGAGGTCAGAGTAGTAAGTAACAGGGTCTTGATTTAATGGTTCTGTTAATGATTACCTGTGTTTATAGTAAATTATTACCATTGAGTAGTAACACAAAAACTTTCATGAGTTCAGAATTTTTAGCTGTATTGTTATTCTCTACATCCCTTCATGGAGAAGGCGATGGCACCCCACTCCAGTACTCTTGCCTGGAAAATCCCATGGACAGAGGAGCCTGGTAGGCTGCAGTCCATGGGCTCGCGAAGAGTCGGACACGACTGAGCGACTTTACTTTCACTTTTTCCTTTCATGCATTGGAGAAGGAAATAGCAACCCACCTCAGTGTTCTTGCCTGGAGAATCCCAGGGACAGGGGAGCCTGGTGGGCTGCCGTCTATGGGGTCACACAGAGTCGGACACGACTGAAGCGACTTAGCAGCAGCAGCAGCACATCCCTTCATAACAGGCTAATGCTGTTTCTCTGATGATTTATCCTCAAATCTGGTATCTTGTTTCAAATATTTAAAGGAAAAATTTATGTTTCAAGTAGCATCAATATGTTTTACTCAGGATATCAGTTGGAACTAAAAAAGGGAGTATCTCTTTTATTTCCACCCCCCTAAGAAATACAGCTGCCCATTAATTTGGGTTGTCATATGATCTGTTACTGATCTGGTTTTAAAATATATTTCCCCTGTACTCCCATGAGATTTAGATCATGACTACAAACTAAAGAATATTTTCTATTCTCTATAATATTGCCATGAGTGTGTTTCTCCTGCCTATACCAAATTTTTGACACTTAGATTATCTAACTTCCAGAGAAATAACCAAGGACTAAAAAATAAGAAAATTATAAAAATTATTATATTCTGACAAGTAATATTTTGGATAAAATTATTGTTACTGAGTTAAAATACTAAAAGTTCAGTTTAAAGACTGTTTTTCTTTATTAGCTGTCATGAGAAATCTGGAATGGGCCATTCATGCCCTCTTATTTGGTGACTCTTGTAATTCCTGAGATATACTTATGAGAAAGCTGTCTTTAAAGAGGATTTAATTTTTGTACAGTTTAAACACAATGGATTCTTCATGTCAAGCTGACTGGCTCATGAATCTATACTGCTAATATGCGCCATTCAAAGGAGCTATTTGGCTAAATATGAATAATACTAAACTTTTGAACAATAACAAAGATATGTGTCAAAGATATATTTGCCTCTTTAAAAAGTGATTGGATGTAATGTGTCATTTTACTAGACAGCAAATTGCACAGGCATGGGGGAAAACTTGAGAAATTATTATAGTAAACTGAAATAGAATTTTTTATACAGCACCAAAAACCTTAATTTTAATAATCTCTGGAAGTAGCTGAAGAAAATAATGGGCCTTACACTTATTCTTTATTAACTTCACAGTTATAGATTTCATATTAAAAATTCAAATTAAAGACATACATTCTTCTAAATTGTACATATAAATGTATTTCCATGAGGTATTTATTTTAGTAGAACATTTCGTTAGAGAAATTCAGGGCAAAATACACTGTTTTAAATTCTTTTAAAATAAAGTCAGGATAATGAGTAATAATTCCTTAGAATCAAATTTATGAAGCCTGAGGATGGTTTATATTATACACTTATTAAGTGAAATTCACATGTTGCCAAAATGTTAAGTTCCAAACCCAAACATTAATCTAAGGCATTAACATAGCAGAAATCAAAGATCATTCATTTATTTATTGAGCAATTATTATATGTTAGACACTGTTAGATATTAGGGATAAAAAGAGAACAAAGTGGCACTTTCCTTCATAGACCTGATGTTCTATTGGAATATGAGATTGACAATAAAAAAGTGAATGAACAAACATTAATACATACAAATTACTATTCATATAACAAAGGAAAAGATATATGAAAGAAAATGACATGGTGAGTGGTAGGAGGGATTGAATCACTTTACCTAGGTTTTAAACAAATTTCTTTATAAAGATCAAAAGTATATTAATATTTGTAGAAACTGAATTATCAAATACCAATAAAGTAAAATGCAAAATGTCTGTCATCCAATAAAAGTTATGAGGCATGCAAAGAAACAACCAATACTGAGAAGAAAATCAATCAGTGTAAACAGACTCACAAATAACTTGAGTGGCAGAAATAATAGACAGTTCCATGAACTGGTAACTCTTTATATCGCATTTACATTGTATTCATAACTATTTACAAGGAATTTGTAATTTGGGGCTTCCCTTTTGGCTCATCTTGTAAAGAATCCACCTGCAATGCAGGAGACCTGGGTTCGATCCCTGGGTTGGGAAGACACCCTGGAGAAGGGAAAGGATACCCACTTCAGTATTCTGACCTGGAGAATTCCATGGACTATAAAGTCCATGGGATCCCAAAGAGTCAGACACGACTGAGTGACTTTCACTCTCCCATTTCTCTCAGGTATTATTAGAAGTCTGGAGATGATTTAAAGTATACAGGAAGATGTGTATTGGCTATATAGAAATACTATGCCATGTTATATAAGAAACATTGAGCATCCTCGGATTTTGGTATCTGCAGAGGGTTTTGGAATATCGAAGGCTGATTGTACTTTCCTCTTTAGGTTAAGCAGAAAGAAAGGATAAACATTCTCGACACTTCTTTTTAACATATTTGTGGTTCTAGTTAATCATAAGATCAGAGAGATAAGTAAAGGAAAGGCATCCATCTTTAGAAGAAAGCAGTAAAATTGCCTTTATTTACAGGCTACATGTTTGTTTATGTTAAAAATTCTATAGACTCTACAAACACCACTAGAACTAGTAAGGGACTTTAGCCAGCTTGAGGATTACAAGACCAATATAGAAAAATCAATTATTTTTTATGTGCATGCACACATAACAAAATATCTGATTTGATATTAAAAACTGTATCATAATATAAAAGCATGTAAAGATAAATTAGCTATATGTAAGACTTGGAACTGAAAGCTATGAACACTGCTGAGAGAAATTAAACAAAATCTAAATAAATGGAGAGATACATCATACTTAGAGATTAGAACATTCAATATTGTTAAGATGTCAATTCTTCCCAAATTGATCTATTGATCCAATTCAATATCAAAGTCCTAATAGGTTTTTCTTTAACAGAAATTGACAAGGTGATTCTAAAATTCACATGGAAATGCAAAATATATAGAACAGCCAAAATAATGTTGGAAGAAGAGAAAATTGAAAGGTTTATACCATCTAATTTAAGGCTTATTATAAAGTTACAGCAATCAACACAGTATGGTATTTACATAAAGATACACATATATGATCAATAGAACAGAGAGTACAGAAATAGACCTATATATATATATATATATGTCTCTCTCTATATATATATATCTATATATATAGATATATATATATGGTCAAGTTGATACTTGACAAAGATACAAATCGTTTGAGAAAGACAGTCTTTTCAATAAATGTCAAAACACCAAACTTTAAGTCTATTTAAATATGCACCCTTTATTGAATGTCAATTAGGTTTCAACAAACCTGTTTAACTTAAATGAAATGGGTTATTTTCTACAAAAGTTTAATTTGAGAAAAAATTAGAAACCAAGTTATAAAAGAGAAAGGGTGGTTAGAAAAGCTTGAAATAAACAGGAAATAGAATGCAATGAACTGGAAGTAGAAGACCCAGGTGGCTGAATCATAGAGACTGTGGGCAGAGATTAGTGATGAGATTGGAAAGACAAGCAAGGCCTAGAAAACACCTAGCCAATCATTGGTTAAACATATAATGGGAGGCCATAATAGGGTTTATTCCGGTTATTGCTATGTGAATTTACATAGTTAATAGACCACTCTGATTCCTATGTGCTGAAAAGCAATAGAAGGGTAGAGGTTGGCTAAGAGGTTTCTTGCAGGCGGAAGACACCGGTTCAATTCCTGGGTCAGAAAGATCCCCTGGAGAAGGGACGGGCTACCACTCCAGTATTCACGGGCCTCCCTGGTGGCTCAGCTGGTAAAGAATCTGCCTGCAATGCGGGAGAACCTGATTCAGTTTCTGGGTTTGGGAAGATCCCCTGGGGGAGGGCATGGCAACCCACTCCAGTATTTTTGCCTGGAGAATCCCAAGAACAGAGGAGCCTGGAGGCTACAGTCCATGGGGTCACAGAGTCAGACACGACTGAGTGACTAAGCAAAGCACAGCAAGAGGCTACTTGCAATAATTCAAGCACAAAACAATGAGTTTTGTAAAAAGCAGGGCAGAGATGGACAATCCAAAAATGACTTTTAAGACACCAATCCCATTTACAATAGCATAAAAAAGAAGAAAATAATTAAAACTAAAGTTAACCGAAGAAATTCAAGATGTTTATACTAAACACTGCAAAAGAAAGGATTTGGATGCCTACCTCACATCATACACAAAAACTAACTCAAAATGGATCATAGATCTAAATATAAGCACTAAACAGTAAACGTCTAGGAGAGAAACATAATAATTCATAATGTGGATTAGACAATGGTTTCTGAGAAAATAAAAAATGAGCAACAAAAGGAAAAAAAGATAAATTGGACTTCAGAAAAATTAAAAACTTTGGCTCCCAAGGACATTATCAAGGAAAGGAAAGGACAATCCACAGACCAGGAGGAAATATCTGCAAATCTTATTTGTGATAGTGGACTTGTATCTAAAATATATAGGGAACTCTTACAACGCAATGAGAAAAAGACAAATAACTCAAATCTTAAAAACTGGAATAGATTTTTCTCCAAAGAAGATATACAATAAGCAATCACCGCACACAGATAGATAGATCATTAGTCATCAGGTACATGTAAATGAATACATGTAAATACACTGAGATACCACTGCATATCTAGTAGAATGACAAAAATCAAAAGACAGACAGGAAGATGTGTCAGCAAGGATTATGGGGAAATTAGAAAACTCATACATTATGGGGTTGCAAAGAATTGGACACTACTGAGCAACTGAACTGAACTGAACTCATAGATTATTGATGAGATTGTAAACTGACGCAGCCACTTTGGAAAAGAGTTGCTCAAAATGCTAAAGAGAGAATTATCATATGATTCAGAAATTTTACTCTTAGGTATTTACCTGTGAGAAATGAAAGCATATGTCCATACAAGAACTTGTACATAATTTTTCATCACAGCATTAGTAAGAATAGCCACAAAAAGGAAATAGCCTAAATGCCCACCAACTGATTAATGAATAAACAAAATACTGCTTATCCATACAATGGAATACTATTTGGTAATTTTAAAAAGTATAAAGTACTTACACATGGATGAACTTCTAAAACCTATGCTCAGTGAAGAAAGCCACTTATGAAAGACTGCATATTGTATGGCTCCATTTTTGCAAAATATCTAACATGTGTGGGTGTGTTACTCACTCAGTCGTGTCCAACTCTTTGCAACCCCATGGACTATTGCCAGCCAGCTCCTCTGTCCATGGGATTCTCCAGGCAAGAATACTGGAGTGTGTAGCCATTCCCTCCTGCAGGGGATCTTCCTAACCCAGGGATCGAACTCTGGTCTCCTGCATTGTAGACAGATTCTTCACTATCTGAGCCACCAGGAAAACCCAAAATATCTAATATAGGTATATCCATAAAGGCAGAAAGTACTAATAGATTAGTAGTTGCCTAAGGCTTGGGATTGAGGGTAGACAGCAGTCAGGTAGGGCATGAGGAGTGAGTGCTACGGGTACAGGCTTTCTTTTGGAGATCATTAAAATGCTCTGAAATTAGATTATGATGGTAGCACAACTCTGCGAATACACTAGAAACCACTGAACTATACACTTTAAAAGGATGAACTTTCTAATATGCAAATTATATTTCATAACGTATGTAATATAAAGCAGGAAAGAGAAAAATTATTTCAGATATAATGCACATATTATAAGACTTCCCAGATGGCTCAGTGGTAAAGAATCTGCCTGCCAATACAGGAGATGCAGGAGACCAGGTTCGATTCCTGGGTCAGAAAGATTCCCTGGAGGAAGCAATGGCAATCCACTCCAGTATTCTTACCTGGGAAATCCCATGAACAGAAGAGCCTGGTGGGCTAAAGTCTATGGGGTCACAAAGAGTCAGACTTGACTGAGCAAGCATGCACACACACACACATATTGTAAGTAAAAATAAGACTTGGTGATGGATTACATGTGGGGCTGATAAAGAGAGAGGAACCAAGTGTAACTAACTTCTGGCAAAATTATCGACTCATCAGTGAAACTGTCAAGTAGTAAAATGTCCTGGGCTGTTTTTATAAATATGACCTAGCATTCTCTCTCTCTCTCCATCTCTCTCCATAAATGGGTGTGTGTGTACACATAGGAATAAAAATATAAAGTTATATATAATTGTATAAATCTATAACATATAATTAGATAATCGATATATAACATATGCATATAAATATGTAGGCTTCCCTGGTGGCTCAGAGGTTAAAGCATCTGCCTGGAATGCTGGAGACTCGGGTTTGATCCCTGGGTCAGGAAGATCCCCTGGAGAAGGAAATGGCAACCCATTCCAGTACTCTTGCCTGGAGAATCCCATGGAGGGAGGAGCGTGGTAGGCTACAGTCCAAGGGGTCGCAAAGAGTTGGACATGTGCATTATATCTGAAATAATTTTTCTCTTTCCTGCTTTTTATTACATACTTATGAAATATAATTTGAATATTAGAAAGTTCATCCTTTTAAAGTGTNACTAACTTCTGGCAAAATTATCGACTCATCAGTGAAACTGTCAAGTAGTAAAATGTCCTGGGCTGTTTTTATAAATATGACCTAGCATTCTCTCTCTCTCTCCATCTCTCTCCATAAATGGGTGTGTGTGTACACATAGGAATAAAAATATAAAGTTATATATAATTGTATAAATCTATAACATATAATTAGATAATCAATATATAACATACGCATATAAATATGTAAATAAAGTAATTATTCATGAAATTAGCTGTGTATTTAGACTGAGAGCAGTGTAGGTCCCTTGGCCTGTAATCCTCTTTTCCACTGTTTTCAAGTTTCAGTGCCCCCCTGACCAGAAAATAGAGACCATGCATATCTTGCTCTACTTCATATCCTCAATGCCAAGTTCACACCTGGATTTAATGAACTTTTGTTGAATGCCTTAATGAACAAATGACTATAGTTCTATTAAAGCTATCAGTAAAGAAAAGCAAATGACCTTCCCAAGTAGCACAGTGGTAAAGAATCTGCCTGCCAGTGCAGAAGACATGGGCTTGATCCCAGGGTTGGGAAGATCCCCTGGAGTAGGAAATGGCAACCCACCCCAGTCTTCTTGCCTGGGAAATTCCACGGACATAAAGCTTCCTATAAGTGCACTGGTAGAGCAGGCATTGCCACACATGTGATCTCATGGATCACAGCGATCTTATGTTTCTGTTGTAAGTCTCAGTTAAAGATTTTTTCTTTTTTTTTTTTAAGGCACAGAGAAGTTATATCTGCCTAATGTTCTACAACTGCAAATGAGATCACAGCGACTGCAAAGTCAGAGTTGTCTGATTTCAATTCTTTTCCTTATTCCACAATGAAATGAATAGCAATCTTTTTTTTTTTCTCCTTAAAATTGGCACAGTTCTTCCATGTCTCACTTGGTTGTAACTAGATTTGTGGGAAAACACTGAGAATCATGCTCTGCGCTAGGACTGCACTGTAATTAGGGCTTTCTGGAAAAGCAGTGCTACGCTGCTGCTGCTGCTAAGTTGCTTCAGTCGTGTCCGACTCTGTGAGACCCCATAGATGGCAGCCCACCGGGCTCTCCCGTCCCGGGGATTCTCCAGGCAAGAACACTGGAGTGGGTTGCCATTTCCTTCTCCAATGCAAGAAAGTGAAAAGGGAAAGTGAAGTTGCTCAGTCCTGTCTGACTCTTAGCGACCCCATGGACGGCAGCCTACCAGGCTCCTCCGTCCATGGGATTTTCCAGGCAAGAGTACTGGAGTCGGTTGCCATTGCCTTCTCCGATAGTAGTCCTCTATTTATCCACAAATAGATATACACTGGCCCTGGAAATCTCCTCTTTATCTTCTCTAGCCTCCTGTGAATTCCTCTAGTCACTAGAACTAGAAAAACAAAGGCATGTGATACAAATGTTCCCTGTAATAGAAAGGATAAACAGAACAGTGTGTTCTCTTTGCATACACCTTTACAGAACAGGCTTTAGCAAAGTCTCACTCACTCTGTTATCCTTGATTTTTCAAATTTATAATAAATCTGAGGAAATCCAAAGCAAAAACATGGAAAAACATTACTTGTTTTTTGCTATTAGCTTGACAAATGGAAAAAGACATATCAGAGGTTGGCTGCATGAAAAAAAGAAAAAAGACACGAAAGTGTGATTGAAATTGTGAAACTGGAGCTGATTATACAGAGTGAAGTGAGCCAGAAAGAAAAACACCAATACAGTGTACTAACATATATATATGGAATTTAAAGAGATGGTAATGATGACCCTGTATGCGAGACAGCAAAGAGACACAGATGTGTAGAGCGGACTTTTGGACTCTGAGGGAGAGGGAGACGGTGGGAAGATTTGGGAGAATGGCACTGAGACATGTATACAATCATGTAAGAAACAAATCGCTAGTCTATGTCCAATGCAGGACACAGGATGCTTGGGGCTGGTGCACGGGGATGACCCAGAGAGATGATATGGGGTGGGAGGTGGGAGGGGGGTTCATGTTTGGGAACTCATGTACACCCGTGGTGGATTCATGTCAATGTATGGCAAAACCAATACAGTATTGTAAAGTAAAATAAAGTGAAAATAAAAATTAAAAAAGAAATGAAAAAGAGATTTGAAAAAGTGTACCATGATGCCAGTGCTGTGTTTTACAGACAGAGTTAGGGATACATTACAAATTTTACTTTTATAACAGTTTTCTATTTCAACTGCTTCATTTTAAAAATGAGGATAAAAGGTTTGCATGGATATAAAGAGGAAGAGTGAAAAACCAAAAATGTATCTTGACTTGTTACTTTATTTCCTTTTGCCTGTTTGTCTGAGTTACAATGAGTTCAGGAAATGTAAATTCAGTTCAGTTCAGTTCAGTCGCTCAGTCATGTCCGACTCTTTGCTACCCCATGAACTGCAGCACGCCAGGCCTCCCTGTCCATCACCAACTCCCAGAGTTCACTCAGACTCACGTCCATCAAGTCGGTGATGCCATCCAGCCATCTCATCCTCAGTCATCCCCTTCTCCTCCTGCCCTCAATCCCTCCCAGCATCAGAGTCTTTTCCAATGAGTCAACTCTTCACATGAGGTGGCCAAAGTACTGGAGTTTCAGCTTTAGCATCATTCCTTCCAAAGAAATCCCAGGGCTGATCTCCTTCAGAATGGACTGGTTGGATCTCCTTGCAGTCCAAGGGACTCTCAAGAGTCTTCTCCAACACCACAGTTCAAAAGCATCAATTCTTCAGTGCTCAGCTTTCTTCATAGTCCAACTCTCACACCCATACATGACCACAGGAAAAACCATAGCCTTGACTAGATGGACCTTTGTTGGTAAAGCAATGTAAATTAAGCAGTGCTATATGCACTTCATCATAGGTGATCCCAGAGGAAAAAGAA
>SJYQ01004239.1:83028-106292 GCA_006410935.1 Redunca redunca
TGTACATTTAAATATATATATGTGTATGTGTGTGTCTGTGTGTATATATCCTGTAAGTAAATTTAGGGGTCAAGATTAATTAAAAGGAATTAAAAAAATGAATGAAAATATTGAGAGCCTTTAAGTTCTACAGTGTAAGATCATTCTATAATCCTCTTAATACTTTCTGTGTTTTTTTTGTTTGTTTTACTTTTTAAAATTCCATTATAGTAGTCCTGCTGTGTTAATTTCATAACATCTAGTTTGAAAAAGAGGAAATCAATTTGAGTTAAATTTTTTATAGAAAAGACAGATACAGATTATTTTATGTGATGTTTTTCCTGGTAGCTCAGCTGGTAAAGAATCTACCTGCCATCCAGGAGACCCTGGTTTGTTTCCTGGGTTGGGAAGATCCCCTGGAGAAGAGGGATATGCTACCCACTCCAGTATTCTTGGGCTTCCCTTGTGGCTCAGCTGGTAAAGAATCTGCTTGCAATTCAGGAGACATGGGTTCAGTCTCTGGGTTGGGACAATCCCCTAGAGAAGGGACTGGCTACATACTCCAGTATTCTGGCCTGGAGAATTCCATGGACTATAAGAGTCAGACAGGACTGAGTGGCTGTCACTTTTCTTCTCACAGAAAAATTAGTTTGGTGTCAAATATTTTGAATGTTAATTCAGAATTCAATATTTTAGGTACAAAATCTCAACTGGCAAAAGGAGAGTAATTTAATAGTTATAGGTGACAAACAAATCAAACCTACAAACACTATTTATCTTCCATGATCCTCTGCAAGTACTAGAATTGGGGATTATGCTTTACCACAGATTAAGTGGTTTATCCTTTTGGTGCTCCAGGCAGCCATCCAGTGTAGTAAATGTCTAACATAAGTCATAACAATAAAGCTAGATAGAGAGTGTCTGTTATTGTTATTTTACTTTCAGTACCACTAGATTATAGTGCAGTGGGAGTGTGAATCCCTGAATGATGCCTTGAAAATGTTTCCATATGTTTCATAGAGTGATTTCACTACACTGAAACAAACAAAAAGGTCTAAATAGCTCAAGAAGCATTTTACTCCCTATTCTAATATGCACTACCATGATCATATGTTCAAGATGAATGTAAAATAATTATTGCTTCTTTGCTTTCAATGGGAACAAACAAGACTCCAGCATGAAAGTAAAAGATGCTCTGTGTTAGGGTATTCATCACACTTTCTCCCCCTTAGGTCAGATATAACATTTTTGCCCATTCATCCCTGTCTTGTCAATATTTGGCACTTAGCTACAAAACAAATGTAGACTGTTGGACTAACTGAGAAGAAAACCATGAAATAATTGCAAAACACAAAGTGAGAAATACTTCCCCATAATCTTTTCTCAAGTAACTTGGTTTCAAGATTTAGAAACGGGTAGGTACATGTATTTTATACATATATATATATATATATAGCTGTATAAAAAGTCCACTCTAGAGCTACCAAAACAAATGTTTGAATTAGCTTGAGTAATATAATTATACTGCCTCAGGTTAAAAAAAAAAAATCTCTAAGATCAAAGGTGGAAATTTTCTGGTACCACACAGAATGTCAGCTAAGAGAATCAATACCAATACACTGAAAGAAAAAGGGGGAAAAAAGAGAGGAAAAGGAAGGAATAAAGGATCAAATGACTGACAGTATAAATTAACCCATGTCCACAGAGAGGTGTGATGCTTTATAATACTTGCCACAGCCATGCAGAATAAAAGGCACTGAAAGTCACTGGAAAACATTTCAAATGGAATAAAGGTGTCTGTTTTTAAAAAAATCAAGTATTGATTTTCAAAATTCCTCCTGGATCCCTTAACATAGTACTATTATACTACTTTGAAATTTTTCTCTGTTAAAGAAATCATTGTCAAAAGATGTCATTAAAGTAAGGTAAAGGGGTATATGGACTGCTATTGTTCATGGTAAGGTGACATCTAAAGACGATTTTTACCATGTTATACTATTAAGAATCATTTCTCCATGATAAGAATTTTAAAATACCCATTATGCTTATAAGCCTCTAGCTTTATTTATATTAGACTAGATTCAGTTCAGTTGCTCAATACTGTCCGGCTCTTTGCAACCCATGGACTGCAGCACACCAGGCTTCCCTGTCCATCACCTAGTCCCAGAGTCTACTCAAACTCATGTCCATTGAGTCAGTGATGCCATCCAATCATCTCATCCTCTGTCATCCCCTTCTCCCGCCTTCAATCTTTCCCAGCATCAGGGTCATTTCTAAAGAGTCAGTTCTTCGCATCAGGTGGCCAAAGCATTGGAGATTCAGCTTCAGCATCAGTCCTTCCAATGAATATTCAGAACTGATTTCCCTTAGGATTGACTGGTTTGATCTCCTTGCAGTCCAAGGGACTCTCAAGAGTCTTCTCCAACACCACAGTTCAAAAGCATCAGTTCTTCAGTGATCAGGTTTCTTTATGGTCCAACTCTCACATCCATACATAACTACTGGAAAAACCATAGTCTTGACTAGATGGACTTTAGTCTGCAAAATGTCTCTGCTTTTTAATGTACTGACTAGATGAGTGTTGCCAGTGTTAGTCACTTCCGTCGTGTCCATATGGAGGATAGTGAAAGTCACTCAGTCATGTCTGACTCTTAGCAACCCCATGGACTATATAGTCCATGGAATTCTCCAGGCCAGAAGTCTGGAGTGGTTAGCCATTTTCTCCAGGGGTCTGGAGTGGGTAGAGATTCCCTTCTCCAGGGATCTTCCCAAGCCAGGGATCAAACCCAGGTCTCCTGCATTGCAGGTGGATTTTCTATCAGCTGAGCCACCAAGGAAGCCCACTGGTAACATGGGGCTAATAAAACTAAAGGAATAACTGATGTATATCCATCCTCAGGCTACATGTGATATTTTGGCTCATTTTCAAAATAAATTTCCATAAAAATGACTAAATTTATCAAAAATTGGATTAGTCTCATTAGGAATATGTTGAATCATCCTATACTGTCTAGAAAAAAAAAGATAAATAACTAAACAGGGAAGAGATTTTGAAGAAAACATATGCTCAGAATATAAGTGGTCAAAATGACTGTGACTTGGATAGAAGATAAATGTCAATTCCCTTAGAACTACTTGAAGAAATACCAAAATCTAAGCTAGAGGGAAGATCTAGAAGCCTGAGAACTAAAGCAACTTCTATTCCAAAATGAGTACAACCGTGTGGTAGTTTGAACATCTTTAGCACTGCCTTTGGAATTGAAATGAAATTCTTTTCCAGTCCTGTGGCCACTGCTGAGTTTTCCAACATTGCTGGCATCTTGGGTGCAGCACTTTAACAGGATCATCTTTTAGGATTTGAAATAGCTCAGCTAGAATTCCATTACCTCCACTAGTTTTGTTCACAGTGACACTTCCTAAGGCCTACTTGACTTCACACTTTAAGATGTCTGACTCTAGGTTAGTGATCACACCATCATGGTTATCTGGGCCATGAAGATCATTTTTATACAGTTCTGTGTATTCTTGCCACCTCTTCTTAATATCTTCTGCTTCTGTTAGGTCCATACCATTTCTGTCCTTTATTGTGCCCATCTTTGCATGATATGTTCCCTTGGTATCTCTAATTTTCTTAAAGAGATCTCTAGTCTTTCCCATTCTATTGTTTTCCTCTATTTCTTTGGATTGATCACTGAGGAAGTCTTTCTTATCTCTTCTTGCTATTCTTTGGAACTCTGCATTCAGATGGGTTTATCTTTCCTTTTCTCCTCTGCCTTTAGCTTCTCTTCTTTTCTCAGCTATTTGTTAGGCCTCCTAAGAGAACCATTTTTCCTTTTTGCTGTTCTTTTTCTTGGGGATGGTTTTGATCACCACCTCCTATACAGTGTTATGCACCTATCCATAGTTCTTATCAGATCTAATCCCTTGAATCTATATGTCATTTCCACTGTAAAATTGTAAGGGATTTGATTTATGTCATACCTGAATGGTCCAGTGGTTTTCCCTGCTGCTGCTACTGCTGCTGCTAAGTCACTTCAGTCGTGTCCGACTCTGTGCGACCCCATGGACGGCAGCCCACCAGGCTCCCCCATCCCTGGGGTTCTCCAGGCAAGAACACTGGAGTGGGTTGCCATTTCCTTCTCCAGTGCATGAAAGTAGAAAGCGAAAGTGAAGTCGCTCAGTTGTATCCGACTCTTCGTGACCCCATGGACTGTAGCCTACCAGGCTCCTCCATCCATGGGATTTTCCAGGCAACAGTAACAGAGTGGGGTGTCATTGCCTTCTCTGTGGTTTTCCCTACTTTCTTCAATTTAAGTGTGAATTTGGCTCATGATCTGAGCCACAGTCAGCTCTCAGTCTTGTTTTTTGCTGACTGTATAAAGCTTCTCCATCTTTACCTGCAAAGAACATAATCAATCTGATTTTGGTATTGACCATCTGATGAGGTCCAATGTAGAGTCATCTCTTGTGTTGTTGGAAGAAGGTGTTTGCTAAGACTAGCGTATTCTCTTAGCAAAACTCTATTAGCCTTTTCCCTGCTTCATTTTGTACTCCAAGGTCAAACTTGCCTGTTACTCCAGGAATCTCTTGACTTCCAACTTTTGTATTCCACTCCCCTATGATGAAAAGCACATCTATTTTTAGTTTTAGTTCTAGAAGGTCCTATAGGTCTTCATAGAACCATTCAACTTCAGCTTCTTTGGCATTAGTGGTTGGGGCAAAGACTTGGATTACTGTGATATTGAATAGTTTGCTTTGGAAATGAACAGAGATCATTCTGTCATTTTTGAGATTGCACTCAAGTACTTCATTTCAGACTCTTGTTGACTATGAGGGCTACTCCATTTCTTCTAAGAGATTCTTGCCCACAGTAGTTGCTGGGAGCCAGCACGGGAGATCCCACCCATGACAAGTTCATGCAGGACTCAAGGGAATCCCTGGGCCATCCGACCCATGACAAGGTCATGCTGAAGAGTCCCGATGAGCAAGGCCTCAGAACTCAATGGACCCCCTGGACCTGCTTGAGCATCTACCCCCGAAACAGAATCTGTCTGTCTTATTATTTTATGTCTTTCACCAGCTCTTCTGACATTAGCAAGGGGCTGTCCCTGACCAAAAGAGTCAACTTAGGGCTCTAGTTGATAAATCTCCTGGGCATGAAAGGAGTGTTTCAAACACTCTGTTAGCATTCTAGCTTACTTGGCAGGTTTATTCAGACTCTTGCAACATTGTTGAGCCTATGCTTGCTGCCAAGTTCTCATATCTCTTATTCATTGTGTTCCTGGGAGTGCATATAGTTAAGATATAGAAATAACAAGCAGCAGCCTTAGCATTAGCAACATTAGACTTTGAGTTAATAAGTTCTTTCTTTGCTGTAACCTGCTGAATCTTTGCTCCATAAAAATGTAACTCTGTACTTCAAGGGTGACACAGGCTAAGAATTTAAGAAGAAACACTTTAAGGGAAAATCATTGTTCTGGTGTTCTGGCTGACCAACCTTTATCAAAAGGAGGTCATGGAATATCAACAGGCCTCCGGAATAGAAGATGATGTACAGAAAATAGGACTTTTGCAGGAAGGAACCTGATATCGATAAAAGTTATTACTGATGGAATGTTGAGTTGACTCTGCATTTTTCACCTTGCTGTATGTATAACTCAGGGTATAAAAGCCCCGAGAAGAATAAAGTAAATGGGCCTTGGTCACCGAAGAAGCTTGGTCACCCCGTGTCGCTCTATCCTTATCTCTTTATCTATCTTCCTTCATTCGCCGATGTTGTCCATCCTGAAGATATCCCTGGACTCTGCTGAGGCTGGACCCCAGCAAGTAGTAGATATAATGGTCATCTGAATTAAATTCACCCATTCCGGTCCATTTTCATTCACTGATTCCTAAAACATTGATGTTCAGTCTCCCCATCTCCTGTTTGACCACTTCCAGTTTACCTTGAGTCATGGACCTAACATTCCAGGTTCCTATGCAATATTGTTCTTTACAGCATCAGACTTTACTTCTACCATCAGACACATCCACAACTGGGTGCTGTTTTTGCTTTGGCTCAGCCTCTTCAATCCTTCTGGAGCTATTTCTCAGCTCTTCTCCGGGAGCATATTGGACACCTACTGACCTTGGGGGTTCATCTTCTGTTGTCATATCTTTTTGCCTTTTCATACTGTTCATGAGGTTCTCAAAGCAAAAATACTGAAGTGGTTTGCCATTCCCTTCTCCAGCGGACCATGTTTTGTCAGAACTCTCCATCATGACCCATCTGTCATGGGTGGCCTTCTACGGCATGGCTCGTAGTTTCACTGAGATTTAGACAAGGCTGTGGTCCATGTGATCAGTTTGGTTAGTTTTCTGTGATTGTGGTTTTGATTGAGCATTCAAGATAGTGGAGTAGAAGGATGAATGCTCATCTTCTGTGAGTGTTACAGAGTTTCCACCAAAGAAGATATATACAAGTATATGGTTATAAGTGGAATATCACTTTACATAAAAAGAAATAAATAATGTCATATGCAGCAACATGGATGGACCTAAAGATTATTATAAAGTGAAATAAGTCATGCATGCATGCTAAGTCACTTCAAATGTCTCCAACTCTGTGCAACCCTATGGACGATAGCCTGCCCAGCTCCTTGGCCAATGGGATTCTCCAGGCAAGCATAGTGGAGTGGGTTGCCATGCCCTCCTCTGAAGTAAGTCATACAAAGACAAATATCATCTAATATTGCTTATATGTGAAATCTAAAAAAAAAAAAAAATGATTCAAAGGAACTTATTTACAAAACAGAAATAGACTCATAGACATAGAAAACAAATTTGGTTACCAAAGGGGAAAGGGGGGATAAATTAATGATTTGGGATTAGCAGATATAAACTGTTGCTGTACTATATGTTAAATAGATAAACAATAAGGACCTACTGTATAACCACAGGGAACTATTTTCAATATCTTGTAATAACCAATAACAAAATAATCTGAGTAAGAATAGAACTGAATCACTTTGCTATAAACCTGAAACATTATAAATCAACTACACTTCAATATACAGCCGTGACATACTCCTTTTCTATGGTTTTTCCAGTACTCATGTATGGATGTGAGAGTTGGACTGTGAAAAAGGCTGAGCGCCAAAGAATTAATGCTTTTGAACTTTGGTGTTGGAGAAGACTCTTGAGAGTCCCTTGGACTGCAAGGAGATCCAACCAGTCTATTCTGAAGGAGATCAGCCCTGGGATTTCTTTGGAAGGAATGATGCTGAAGCTGAAACTCCAGTACTTTGGCCACCTCATGTGAAGAGTTGACTCATTGGAAAAGACTCTGATGCTGGGAGGAATTGGGGGCAGGAGGAGAAGGGGACGACAGAGGATGAGATGGCTGGATGGCATCACAGACTTGATGGGCGTGAGTCTGAGTGAACTCCGGGAGTTGGTGATGGACAGGGAGGCCTGGCGTGCTGCAATTCATGGGGTCGCAAAGAGTTAGACACGACTGAGCGACTGAACTGAACACTTCAATAATTTTTTTAAGAATCTAAATTGAAAAATAAAGAAAATAAACCTCAAAAACAAGCATTAGTAATTGAGAAAGAGATTCTTCCTACCCTATAAAATCAAATGCTTCTACAGGACTTATTGCGTATATATTATGTGCTTCCCTTCCCTTGTAGCTCGGTAAAGATCTGCGTGCAATGCAGGAGACCCAGGTTCGATTCTTGGGTCAGGAAGATCCCCTGGAGAAGGAAATGGCAACCCACTTCAGTATTCTTGCCTGAAGAATCCCATGGACAGAGCACCCTGGCAGGCTACAGTCTATGGGGTCACAAAAGTCAGACATGACTGAGCAACTAAGCACAGTGTGTGTGTGTGTGCGTGCGCGCGCGCACGCGCGCGCGCGCACACACACACACACACACGTGTACCTCTCTAGACACTTAGTATCTAAAAGGGTTCATATGCTCAGTTGCAACTGACTCCTTTTGCCCCATGGACTGTAGCCCACCAGGCTCTTCTGCCCACGGAATTTTCCAGGCAAGAATACCAGAGTCAGGTTCTATTTCCTACTCTAGGGTATCTTCCTTTCTCAAGGATCAAACATGCGTCTCTTGCATCTCTTGCATTGGCAGACAGATTCTTTACCACTATTGCAACCTGGGAAGCCCAAAGGGTTAATATGTACTATCTCCTAAGTCACCTGTGAATACCTTGGAGATTGTATCAAGTGATGTTCTATATCTGTGCTACCCAAATGTGCATCATGATTTGGTAGATCCAAACTGGAGCTTGAGGTCATACATTTCAAACATAAGCCCAAATGACATCAGGTTGCTGATATCAATGAACATTGAGTGGAAAGGTCCTCATAGGCTAACTAGACAACACAATGGAATGGTCTTTCTCAGGGACAGACCAAAATCAGAAGGACACTTCTTCAGAAAGTGACCCAGTCAAAATAGTGACGAACAACAGTAGAGAGGGGTAGGCCAGCCCCATTGTCTCACTGTGCATGTGTTTCCTTGATCATTATAAGCACATGGGGGAGAGTACTATTAAAGGGATGAAGATAAATGAAAAACTACTCATCTTTTTCCCATCTCTCAACTGCACATACCACCTACATACAGCACACTGAAGCTCATCTTCAATAAAGCAACAGGACTATTTCCTACTGTTTGAATTTCTATCTTTTCTTGTTTACCTTACATGTGTCTTTTTCTCCTTTCTCCACTTAGATCCCATTAGTTATCACGGAAACAATGATCCTGGTGTGCATGAGGAATAGAGACATTAAGCATTTTCAACTGAGGCAAAATGCCACAAGTTACATACAATTCTCAGAGCTGGCTTTACACCACAGTTGGACAGCAACAAAATTAAATCAGAAATTAGACTGCTGAATTATTCTAGATTCAACTTTAGAAGGCAGACTGCTAGTCTCTGCAGGAGAACATATGAATCTGAGCTGCAGAGAATGATTAGGCAATGAACACCACACTGGGAGAAAATGGATTTGCAGGAGGAAGGGATAAATAAAAGTTCTCCATCTCTTTTCTACAAGTTTCAAAATACCCCTTCGGTGTGAGGTGTTGCAATTACTGCATTAAAGAAAAAGAAAAAAACAAAAACAAAAAAACCATTAGAACTTAGGGAAAGGGAAATAGCATGATTTCCATCACTGAAGGGAACAGCCTCCAGTTAGGAAATATAGAAAAGATGTTATATAAGAATTCCATTTATATACACAGGCAAGGTGAAGACTACTAAACTGGAGGTGTCCAGTGAAAATCTAAACCTGATTCATTAAGTCATGAAGACAAATGATGATCAAACAGAACACTTTAAAATGAACTGCCATAAACAACAGGAGTACAGCTTACTGCTGCTATTAGCCATAATTGGGTTTTGGAAGGAAACAGAAGCTGAATGCAATATAGGTAATTAAAGAACAAGCTTTTGTTAACACTGACAATCAAGGGGTTGTGATTTTACAGACTTGGAACCTATTATGGTATCCTGAAACTAGTCTATTTTTAAACAGTAGTGTATTTCTCCTTCTTGCAACACTAAAGTATAACTCTGGCTAACAGACAGGTTGTTTCCTATTCAAACTATTTACTATCCGTTTAGGGAAATGATGATCATTTTTAGAATCCAGAATTACCATGGAAACCATATTCTTAATCCCTGAGGAATGGAGAACAATTGGTTATGAAATCATGATGGCTAAATTACAAGTCCCTAAATAGTGCATTATTGTAACTGCTATCTAAATACTAAGCATATGGATTTTTATTTTATTTCCCTTTAAAATGAACTCATTGTATATAGGTATATAGATACCTATAACATTTTGACTAGGTAACTTAAAGCAACTATGGTATTTCAAAATATGATGACTGAGAATCAAAATTAAAATCATAATGAAATAAAAGAATGATTACAATTGTCATGCCAGATGTTCAGCATTTCTGAAGAAATAACACACACTAAGCGTTCAAAATAGGTTCAGAAGTAAAACATGAAAATAACATCAGCAGACCTGATAAGTAGGAATCTTTTTAGAAAGTTTCTAATCACAGTACTTGGAGAGGAGATCTGAATCTCAAAGTAGCTCACCAGATAAGAAATTAGTATAAGCTGTATGTCTTTCTAGGTTGAGCAAAAGGTAGAATTATAAAGTATGGTGGTATTCCTCATTTTCCTCTTTTATTGAAGATGTAATATTGCCCCTCAGCTAATTAAAGTGAACTTTCAATTTTAGACTATCCATACCTACCAACCCACAAAAAGTACACTTAACCTTACCTCAGGGTTCTGCTTTACACCATATTCTTAATCAGGGCATTGAATTGCTCTCAAATCAGCCCTATTTTGAGATTATAATCTATTATAATCTAATTTTACTAACTGATTTCCAGACTGCTGCTGCTAAGTCACTTCAGTCGTGTCCGACTCTGTGCGACCCCATAGACTGCAGCCCACCAGGCTCCCCCATCCCTCGGATTCTCCAGGTAAGAACACTGGAGTGGGCTGCCATTTCCAGACTAGGTCCTCATAAATAAACCACAATCTTCCTCTTAAAATTATTCCAAATCCAGCACCCATGGGATTCTTCCTGTCCCCCTAACTAAATTCTTAACACATATCTTGTGTGTGTCCAGTCCCATCTAAGATTAGAATCAATCCTGCCTTGATCGTGTAGAGCTCTCTGGATTAGGTATCCAGCCCCTAAAGCCACTCTCTTGCTAGACTGGTCTGCTTTCCTTGTGTTGACCTCTAACTATTGCCACCCAGAAAGCATACCTTCCTTACCTACAGCAAATCACTAAGGCTTTCTGGTGCAGACTAACTTGGCTAATTGTACCTCCAATTATTGTTTTTGTTGGGACCTTTTGAGATTGCCTTGCCTGACACAGGAAATCTACATCATCTCAGGGTTCTAGTTCTATGAGATCAGTGCTGCTTAATAGAACTTCCTGGGATAATGGAAATGTTCTACATCTATGTTGCCCCAAATGGTGGTCACGAGGAACTTGTGACTCTTGAGTTTTATAAATGTGGCTAGTGTGACTAAGGAGCTGAATTTTAATTTTAAAATTTTTGATTAGTTGAATGACATATTGGATATCTCAGGTCCTCCCCTAAACTCTTAGTAGTTTACAAATAAAAATCAAAATATAAAGTTAGATAGGAATAGTTATGAAGTCTAGATGTAGGGTGTGCATGTAGAGAAAAAGGGAGAAGAAAATCATGTTTTCTTCTTTTGTTTTTGTCCTTCCTCCATTTTCATCACATATAGTATACACCAACATATGCAAGTACACAAATCATCAATTTAAGAACTGAAAACATATTCAAGATGATAATAAAGAAAAAGAAGAAATGACACTTAAATGCTAGTCTTTGTATATCGTTTCTTAAGCTATTGGATATAAATAAGGAGAAAACAAGAAAGACAATTTTATATTTTTATTTTTAAATCAATTACCTAACAGAAAATGTAGCTTAAAAAAGCACAGTTTATATAAATAACGCCAAAGTTTTACCATTAAAAACATAATGTTTCTATGTATAATGGAATGATACTAGGAGCCAAAGAACAAAATATGTAAGTAAGATCCCAAATAAGTATAAGAAGCTGAGACACTACATTTTAAGTGTGAAATGAAAGTAAAAGTGTTAGTCAGTCAGTCATGTCCTATTCTTTGTGATCTCACAGACTATAGCTTGGCAGGCTTCTCTGTCCATGGGATTCTCCAGACAAGAATACTGGAGTGGGTAGCCATTCCCCTCTCCAGGGGATCTTCCCAACCAAGGGATCGAACCTAGGTCTTCTGCATTGCGGCAGATTCTTTATCATCTGAGCCACCAGGAAAGTCCCACATTTAAAGTTTAGAAAACGACAAACTCTTGAGGCACAATCTTGCATGAAGGTGTGTGGAGTGATGCATACTACAGAACCAATTCTAACTCCCTTAAGACTCACCTCACTGCACAACCACCACCACCACCGGAAGAAATAAAAGGGCCTCTGAAGGAAGACCACTGTAGGAAAGTTGTCCCTTCTCCTCACCTCCTTGTGGGACCTTTACCAAAGTCAAACGAGAAAGATTCCAAAGAATTTGTTTTAAATAATGGTGGTCTCTTCAAGAAGGGAAAATTGGCTTTTTGGTTTAGAGCTGGCTTTCTGTCAGGCATTATACTTACAGACCTGTTCTGTATTAATGGAGCAGGGAAAAAGAATATGGGAGAAATCATAAAAAACTAGATGATAAGAGAATATGTAGGTGGCAAAAGAAGGGCTGCTTTGTTATGTCCCCATTTTCTGCAAGATCAAGGAGCACAGACAGATTGGGAGGGAGAAGGAAGAGAAATGTGTGGCCAGGTTTTGCCTCGGACATTGAAAGAAACATGCAAACACCTCTGAGGAATGTATCAAGACATTAACAACAGAAGATGTAGGGCATCCTAGAAAAGGACCGTCAATGCATATGGGGGCTTCTTGGGTGTGAGCCCTTCTTCACGGGGTCTTTGTGAAGCTCTTACCACAGTACAGAGTCTATATGCAATAAATCAGAACAACAGATCACTCCAACTTTGGCACAGGTAGGTAAATAAGGCATGTAAATTATCTTTCCTAACCCACTGCTGCCCAAAATCAGGATATTAATTGCCCAGGAGAAGGTATGGAAGAGTAAAAGTACAAACCAAACATCTTTACCAATTTTCATTACAAGCCATTATAAGCTCACAGGTCAACCTTGTGTGAGAAAGGAGGGGGGCTTACTTTCTAAGATTGTAAATATAAAATTAGTTTGTGAAATACATAAAATATAAATATGTTTATAAATATATATGTGTATATATATTTATGTATGTTCACTAAATATAAAATTAGTCTTACCAAATGAAAATGAGGGTGGTTAATTAACTGGGAGTGACAGAAAAGTTATTGAATTATACATGAGATATAATTAATATAAACATATTTCCAGGTAGAAACGGGTGGTGGAGGTTGAAACAAGATAACTGGAGGTTGTTATTACAATAAATTATTTCACTCTATTCCCAAATGAGATGACATCCTTATGTAAATCACTGCATTGAATCAGAATGAAATATGTTTGTATAGGTGTGAGTGTGTGTATATGTGTTTGCATTATAGAAAATATGTACCCAGTTAGCAAGATGAACAAAAAAAACTAAACTCACAGAAAAAAAAAATATAAGAATATTTGGGAAAAATACAAAAGGGTAACACACACATAATGAAATCTCAGAGGGAAAGAAGAGAAAGAAGGAGAAACTCAAAACAATCTTTAAGACTAAATTTTTTTAAGCCCAGAGCTAATGATTACACAACAAAACAACACATCTTGCTCAAGGATATGTTTTTCCTTAAGCTCTATACTAATGATTATATAAAAATCTTTATATAATTGGATATACAAAAGCTGGCTTAAAACTCAACATTCAAAAAACTAAGATCATGACATCTGGTCCCATCACTTCATGGCAAATAGATGGGCAAACAATGGAAACGGTGACAGAATTTATTTTCTTGGGCTCCAAAATCACTGCAGATGGTGACTGCAGTCATGAAATTAAAAGATGCTAGCTTCTTGGAAGAAAAGTTGTGATCAACCTAGCCAGTATATTGAAAAGCAGAGACATTACTTTTCCAACAAAGGTCCATCTAGTCAAAGCTATGGTTTTTCCAGTGGTCATGTATGGATGTGGAGAAGGCAATGGCACCCCACTCCAGCACTCTTGCCTGGAAAATCCCATGGACGGAGTAGCCTGGTGGGCTGCCATCTGTGGGGTCGCACAGAATCGGACACAACCGAAGCGACTTAGCAGCAGCAGCATCAGCAGCATGTATGGATATGAGAGGTGGATCATAAAGAAAGTTGAGCGCCGAAGAATTGCTGAATAATTGATGCTTTTGAACTGTGGTGTTAGAAAAGACTCTTGAGAGTCCTTTGGCCTGCAAGGAGATCAAACAAGTCAATTCTAAAGGAAATCAGTCTTGAATATTCATTGGAAGGACAGATGCTGAAGCTGAAGCTCCAACACTTTGGCCACCTGATGCAAAGAGCTGACTCATTTGGAAAAGACCCTGATGCTGGGAAAGATTGAAGGCAGGAGAAGAAGGGGATGACAGAGGATGAGATGTTTGGATGGCTTCACAGATTCGATGGACATGCATTTGAGCAAGCTCTAGGAGTTGGTAATGGACAGGGAAGCCTGGGGTGGTACAGTCCATGGGGTTGCAAAGAGTCAGACACTACTGAGCCGCTAAACTGAATGATTATATAACGACAATGTATCTTGCTCCTGGACATGTTTGTCCTTCTTGATGGGAACCTTCTGATTAATTCCATTATCTTAAGATGTATGTTGTGGAGTAGGTGTGATAACACATTTCCATTATTAGTTCTAATCCTGTTATCTTAAGATGTATGTGGTGGGACTGGGCCTGGTAAAAGTATACAAGGCTTTCATAAGCCTTGCCAGTGGGGCGCTCTCTGCCCCATCCTGATGTCTGTGTCAGAAGCTTTCTCTACCCCTTTTTCATTGCAAGAAAACTTTTCCCACATGAAGGTCTGAGTGCCTGAAGCCTCATCTCTGGTCACGAATCCGACACCGTTCACTGTAAGCTATCAAAGCTACAGTCATCAAGACAGTATGGCACTGGCACAAAAACAGAAATATAGACCAACTGAACAATATAGAAAGCCCAGAGATGAACCCACCCACGTATGGGCGCCTTATCTTTGACAAAGGAGGTAAGAATATACAATGGGGAAAAGATAATCTCTACAATAAGTGGTGCTGGGAGAACTGGGCAGCTATGGGTAAAAGAAGAAAATTAGAACACTTTCTAGAACGATACATAAAGATAAACTTAAAATGGACTAAGACCTAAGTGTAAGACAAGGAACTATAAAAACAGAGGAAAACATAGGCAGAACACTCTTTGTCATAAATCACAGCAAGATCCTACATAACCCACCTCCTAAAGTAATGGAAGTAAAAACAAAAATTAAAAAGAAAAAAATAGGACCTAGTTAAACTTAAAAGCTTTTTTTCATAGCAAAGAAAACTATAAACAAGGTGAAAGGACAACCCTTAGAATGGGAGAAAAGAGCAAATGAAATAATTGACAAAGGATTAATCTCTAAAATATATAAGCAGCTCATGCAGTTCAATAGCAGAAAAACAAACAACCCAGGCAAAAAGTAGGCAAAAGACCTAAAGAGACATTTCTTCAAAGAAAAAATACAGATGGCTAATAAATACATGAAAAGATGCTCAACATTGCTCATCATTAGAGAAATGAAAATCAAATCTACAATGAGGTATCACCTTACACCAGTCAGAATGGCCAACATCAAAAACTTTACAAACAACAAATGCTGACTAGGGTGTGGAGAAAAGGCAATGCTCTTGCACTGTTGGTGGGAATATAAATTGATAACAGCCACTATGGAGAATAGTAGCAAGATTCATTTTAACAAACTAGGAATATAACTACCATATGATCCAACAATTCCACTGCTGGGCACATACCTTGAGGAAACCAGACGTGAAAAAGACATATACACCCCAGTTTCACTGTAGCACTATTTACAGTAGCTAGGACATGAGAGCAATCTAGCAGTTCACTGACAGACAGGTGGATAAAGAAGTTGTGGTACAAATATACAACGGAATATTACTCAGCCACAAAAAGGAATGCATTTGAGTCAGTTCTAGTGTAGCTGATAAACCCAGAGCCTATTGTATAAAGCAAGTCAGAAAGAGAAAAACCAGTATCATATACTAATGCATATACATGGCATCTAGAAAGATGGCACTGATGAGCCTATTTGCAGGGCAGCAATAGAGACGCAGACATAGAGAACAGACTATGGACACGGTAGGGCAAGGAAAGGATGGGACAAACTGAGAGACTAGCATTGAAACACACACCTTACCATATGCAAAATAAATAGTCAGTGGGAATCTGCTGTATGACACAGGAGTTCAAGCCTGGCGCTGACAATCTCCTACTCCTGGGATGTGGTGGAAGGTTTCAGGGAGGTTCAAGAGGGAGGGGACATATGTATACCTGTGGCTGATTCACCCTGATGTATAGCAGAAATCAACACAACATTGTAAAGCAATTAACCTCCAATTAAAAAATCAGTTAATTAATTAATCAAAAGAAACATGAAAATAACCAGGAGGTAGGTATTTATTGAGCACTTACTTTGTACCATACACAGTGCTGGGAAACTGGGGTATATAAGGAAGTGAACATGGACGTGCCTCTTGGCTTCAAAGTGTTTACTGCCCCAGTGGGGGCTAGGAGGAGACATATCAAATCAAATAGAAGACACATAAAATCAAATAGTCCCACAGATCAAATATCAAACAGAAATGGAGTAGTTAAGGTAGAAGGTAAGAGTTGTGATTTGCGGGGGGAGGGGGGCTATTGTGGCAAAAAGACATTGTGTGTGCTGGGTGGTGTGAATGGCATGATCAAGTGTTAGAGAGCTTTTAAAACAAAATCTTTCACAAGAAGCATTTATCCACAACTGGAGCCTGTGCACCACAACAAAAGAAGCTACTGCTATGCGAAGCCCGTGGACCACAGTGAAGAGGAGCCCCCACTCTCCACAACTAGAGGTAGCCCTGGCAGAAATGAAGACCCAGTGCAACCAAAACCTAAATAATTTTTGAAACTGTAAAGATAAATTAATTTTTTAAAAGTATGTAGAATCAAAGAAGTGGGACTTTGTTATCGGGCTGGTGAGCTTGAGGACTAATGATGGGAAGTGACTCACCAGAGGTCACACGGCTATTAGCTGTGATCCTTTCAGTTTCAAGCAATAGAAGACAATTTTGATGACCTTATGAAAATATAGAGGATTAATTAGAAATCAAGTGATGTTGCTCTTGGAACCCATTAAAGAGTTCTAGGTGTTGTATGTATCTCACTATGCAGGGTGAGAACTGACCCTGACAGTTTTGACAAAGGTATAGTTTCCTTTTACTGCACAGTTCTATTATCCTCAGAGTTACTAAATGCTTTGTTTTTCCAAAAAAAAAGAGAAGGATTTATGGTCTGCAAGACAAAGAGGGATGTCAGGAGCATTTCAATTCCATATCTCATTCTAAGGTTTCTGGATAGAAAACAGTTGAGACTTGAAAACAAAAGCAAACTGCTATCTTCAGGGGAGAGGCACACTTACAGTAAGGCGGGGAGCTAAAGAAACTACATATAATAGTAAGGACAATGCAGGATCTGGTGACGGGAGCAGCAGCTCCAAGGGCACAGTGCAGTAATTTAAGCTTTTATGAAGTGAGAGGAGATGCTCAGGGAAAGAAAAGCAAAATATTATTATAAGAGTTAGGGCTTACACTTAGGCTGTTGACTGATGAAAAGGTAGATTAATTCATTTACAGCAGTTTAACAAATATTAAGCATCACCATGGGCTCCAGGGCTGATGAGGCCATGAGACCTTAAAGTAGCAGGTCCCTCCCTTCAGTGGGAAGCAGTAGATGGGGAATGGTTAATAGCGCTGACTCTGGAGCCAGGCTGCATGGGTTTAAATTCTGGCTACAACAGCTATTAGCCATGTGACCTTGGAAAAGATACTTTATATTTCTAAGCTTTGACTGTCACATCTGTAAGATATAATACAACTCTCTAATACACTTGAGACTTACATGAATTTGGCCATGACGCATCTAGAATATTTTCCGGAACTTAGTACTTTATACACGTTAGTTATTAGACAACTTTTATTCTTAAGCAACAAAAAAGTAGCAAAGAATATCATTCCAGATACTGTGTTGATATGAAGGGAATAAAGAGTTGGCCATGCAAAAAACCACAGGCAGCTTATAATGTGGAATGGGCTCTGGCTTCTCACCAACTGGCTTCAGATCTGGACTCTACACATTCTAACGTGTGACCCTTCTTAAACTATGTGTCTTTGTTTTTTAATCTCTCAATGGTTACTAACATTCATTTTATGGAGTTATCTTGAGGAATTAGACAAGTAAATACCTGTAAGTTACCTAGAATAGTGCCAGGAATAGAGTTATGTACAAAAGTATTGGCTATTAGTATGATAATTATTTAGACAGTGTAAGAAGCATGTGAAAAACTTCCACGGCCCATGCAAAGAACAGAAAGAAAGCCACTGTGATTGGAAGTTAGTGAGCAAGAGTTTCAACAGTCTTTGACATGAGATGGGCAGCAATCTTAGCCATCACAGGACTTGTCTTTCTTATCTGGGTAATGGCAGGTGGGAGGTTATAACCACTTGAGAGTTTGCTTCCCTGATGACTCAGCAGGTAAAGAACCCATCTGCAATGCAAAAGATACAGGAGACACAGGTTCGATCCCTAGGTTGAGAAGAACCCCTGAAGGAGGAAATGGCAACTCACTCCAGTATTCTTGCCTAAAAAATCCCATGGATATAAGAGCCTGGTGGGCTACAGTCCAAAGGGTTGCAAGGAGTCAGACATGACTGAGCAGCTAAGCACGCACAGAAAGGATGTAGACCTCACAGACCCCTATATTCTGGCAGCCTGGGTTAACTCCCCAGCCTAGAATGAGAGTTGGTGGACCTGAAAGGGATACAGGGCATTCTGATACATGAGTTACAATCTCAGCAGCCTAGGTACCAAGACACAAGGATGTGACGATACATACTTTGCCAGAGAGACAGTCTTCCTATTAAGACACCAAGGCCACAAAGTTCTGGTTCAGTGAGGCATAGAAGGAACATAACGTGTTTGGTTCCTCTAGAATTCTGCAGCTTTGGACCAGCAGGAGACACACTCATGAACAATTTCATGGAGAATACAGCAACAGGAAACAGCATAATGGCCTGAGCCTCGCTCAAGGGATCTGAGGACAAGAAGAGTGCCCAAGTGCTCTCATGCATGAGAAGAGACTCTTATATAAGAGTCCTTCTAGGGTCTTCTAGGAATGTATGGGGTGAGATTTCCTGACAGGTATAGGATTCCCTGCAATTAGTTCAGGTTATGTTGTTCTGTAGTTGCTCCATCGTTTCTGATTCTTTGGGGACCCCATGAACTGTAACCTGCCAGGGTCCTCTGTCCATGGGATTTCCCAGGCAAGAATACTAGAGCAGATTGTCATTTCCTCCTTCAGGGGACCTTCCTGATTCAGGGATCAAACCTGCATCTCCTGTGCTGCAGGCAGATTCTTTACCGCTGAGCCATCAAGGAAGTCCAGTTCAGGTTGTAAGCAGGTGAAATTTGAGTATTAACAGTAATTTGATTTCATTTGTACCTACAGCTTGATAATGACTGGGGAAGCTTGGAATACATAATGCTTGTTATTTTTCCAAGATTACACACTGTGTCTCCTAAACTCCTAATAAAATGTCCAATTAACAAATAATTGATGATGGTAATAAAGGTATCTTATTTTCAATAGAATCAAAGAAGGCAAGAATTCCAGATCTTAGAAGTAAAGAATCATTCAGTTTCTCTTTGCTTCAGAATATGGACAAGTGTTGCTGGAGAGAAGATATATCAGGAATAGAAAACTCTTTAGAGTATAATAGGGACAATTCATATTTGAGTCATTTAATGCCAATGACTGATCATATTGACACTATTAGCTTAAGTANAAATTAAGTATTGGGTAAAAACTCAGTAAGATAAACTAGGTAGTTTTCAAGTGTTCAGCTCAAATGGCCTGGTGTATAGAGGGGAAAACCTTGTTCCAGGAGTACATGTCCTATGTCCTGCTCTGCTACATGACCTAAGTTATGATACTTGGAGCATGTCACAAATTTTAAAATAATAGTGGTGATAATAATTATAAACCTCTGCCTTTTGGGGGTATTTACAATTTGCCAGTCACTGTTCTTTTTTATTTTGCCTGTCACTATCTAAGGGTTTGACACCTAGCAATGCATGTGAAGAGTTGACTCACTGGAAAATACCTTGATGCCAGGAGGGATTGGGGGCAGGAGAAGAAGGGGATGATAGAGGATGAGATGGCTGGATGGTATCACCGACTCAATGGACGTGAGTCTGAGTGAACTCTGGGAGTTGGTGATGGACAGGGAGGCCTGGTGTGCTGTGATTCATGGGGTTGCAAAGAGTTGGACACGACTGAGTGACTGAACTGAACTGAATGCATGTGATCCTCCTTGAAACATTCACAGGTCACATCCATTTTAAGTGGCATAGCCAAGTTAAGAATCTACGGACTCCCAGAAGGACTAGGGCTCATCTCCTCCTGTGAGAGCACCAAAATCACAACTGGCTGTTGAGCAACCATCCACAGGAGGATGCTGGAACCTACAAAGAAAGATATCCCACGTCCAAAGACAAAGAAGAAGCTGCAGCAAGATGGTAGGAGGGGCACAATCACGATAAGATCAAATCCCATACCCAGTGGGTGAACCACAGATTGGAGAACAATAATACCAAAGAAGTTCTCACACTGATCCCACTTCAGGTTTCCCAGCCTGGGGACCCAACAAAGGGACCTTGAAGGCCAGTAGGATTTGATAACAAGACTTCCACAGGACTGGGGAAAACAGAGACTCCAGTCGTGGAGAGTACAAACAAAACCTTGCATGCACCAAGCCTCAGAGGAAAGGAGCAGTGACTCCACAAGAAACTGAACCCAAATTACCTCCTAGTGTTGAGGGTGTCTTGTGGAGACAAGGTAAGCAGGGGCTCACCACAGGAATGGGGCTGCTGGCAGCAGCTGTCTGGGAAGGTCCCCTTTGGCATTAACCCTCCTGGAGGTCACCATTAACCTTACCATAGAGTCCATTGACCTGAGGGCTGAGTCACCTCAGGCCAAACAACTACCAGGGAGGGTAACCCTACTCATCAGCAGATAATTAGATTAAAGCTTTATTGAGCATGAGCTCACCAGAGCAAGACCCAGTTTTTCCCACCACCAGTCCCTCCCATCAGGAAACTTATACAAGCCACGAGCATCCTCCATCAGAGGGCAGACAGAAAAAAGAAGAACCACAATCCCACAGGGACAAAAACAAAACCATGTTACAGAAAGTTAATCAGCATGAAAAAGCAGAAAGCTATGTCCCAGATAAAGGGATAAGATAAACCCCCAGAAAAACAACTAAATGAAATGGAAATAGGCAACCTTCCAGAAAAAGAATTCAGAATAATGGTAGTGAAGATGATCTATGATCCCAGAAAATAAATGGAGGCACAGATTGAGAAGAGGCAGAAAGTTTACCAAAGAACCAGAAGAACAAAAGAACAAATAAACAGGATGCAGGATGTTTGGGGCTGGTGCATGGGGAGGACCCAGAGAGATGTTATGGGGTGGGAGGTGGGAGGGGATTCATGCTGGGGAACGCATGTACACTTGTGGTGAATACATGTCAATGTTTGGTAAAACCAATATAGTATTGTAAAGTAAACTAAAGTTAAAATAAAAATTAAAAAAACAAGAACAAATAAACAGAGATGAATAATACACCAGAAGGAATCCATGGCAGAATAATGAGGCAGATGCACCGATAAATGACCCGGAGGACAGGACGGTGGAAATCACTGCCACAGAACAGAATCTAGAAAAAAGAATGAAAAGAAATGAAGAGAGCCTAAGAGACCTCTGGGACAACACTAAATGCACAAATATTCACATCATAGGGGTCCCAGAAGAAGAAGAAGAGAGAGAAATGACCTCAGAAAATAGCTGAAGAGATAATAGCTGAAAATTTCTGGAACATGGAAAACAAAATAATCAACTAAGTCCAGGAAGCACAGAGAGTCCCAGGCAGGATAAACCCAAGGAGGAACAAACTGAGACACATAGTAATCAAACTGACAAAAAGATAGAGATAATATATAAAAAGAAACAAGGGAAAATAAAAATAACATACAAGGGAACTCACATGAGGGTATCAGCTGATTTCTCAAGAGAAGGGAATGGCATGATACATTTAAAGTGACGAAAGGGAAGAACTTACAACAAAGAATACTCTACTCCAGCAAGACTCTCCTTCAGATTTGATGGAGAAATAAAAAGCTTTCCAGATAAGCAAAAGTTAAGAAAATTCAGCATCACCAAACCAGATTTATAACAAATGCTAAAGGAACGTCTCTAGGTAGAAAACAAGAGAAGGAAAAGCCATCCATATAGAAAATAAACCCAAAACAATTAAGAAAATGGTAGTAGGATCATTGTTGTTGTTGTTTAGGCACTCAGTCATGTCTGATTCTTTGCAAACCCATGGATTGCAGCATGCAAGGTTTCTCTTTCCTTCACCATCTCATGGAGCTTGCTCAAACTCATGTCCATCAAGCTGATGATGCCATCCAACCATCTCATTGTCTGTCATCCCCTCACCCTGCCTTCAATCTTTCCCAGCATCAGGGTCTTTTCTAATGAGTCAGTTCTTTGCATCAAATGGCCAAAGTATTGGAGCTTCAGCTTCAGCATCAGTCCTTCCAATGAATATTCAGGACTGATTTCCTTTAGAATGGACTGGTTTGATGTTCCTGCAGTCCAAGGGATTCTCAAGAGTCTTCTCCAACACCACAATTCAAAAGCATCAGTTCTTCAGTGCTCAGCCTTCTTTATAGTCCAACTCTCACATCCATACATGACTACTGAAAAAAAACAAACAAACATAGCTTTGACTGTATGGACCTTTATCAGCAAAGTAATGTCCGCTTTTTAATATGCTGTCTCAGTTTGACGTAGCCTTTCTTTCAAGGAGCAAGTGTCTTTTAATTTCATGACTGCAGTCATTATCTGCAGTGATTTTGGAGCCCACCAAAATAAAGTCTCTCACTGTTTCCATTGTTTCTCCATCCATTTGCCATGGAGTGATGGGACCAGATGCCATGATCTTAGTTTTTAATGTTGAGTTTTAAGCCAGCTTTTTCACTCTTCTCTTTCACCTTCATCAAGAGGCTCTTTAATTCCTCTTCACTTTCTGCTATAAGGGTGGTATCATCTGCATATCTGAGGTTGTTGATATTTCTCCCACCAAGCTTGATTCCAGCTTGTGATTCATCCAGCCCTGCATCTTGCATGATGTACTCTGCATAGAAGTTAAATAAGCAGGGTTGCAATATACAGCCTTGATGTATTCCTTTTCCAATTTGGAACCAGTCCATTGTTCTATGTCTGGTTCTGTTGCTTCTTGAGCTGCACACAGGTTTCTCAGGAGGCAGGCCAGGTGGTCTGGTATTACCATTTCCTTAAGAATTTTCCACAGTTTATTGTGATCCACACAGTCAAAGG
>SJYQ01004239.1:113042-149285 GCA_006410935.1 Redunca redunca
CCCACTATTATTGCATAGACACTTTCCATTTATCAAAAAGATAAGCCATGCACTTCAAATGTGTTTTATTGCCAACTCTAATGGTATTAAGTTTTCACAATAAAAGATTCTTCCTTTTTAAGATAGAACTCCAACAAAAAATAAAAACATCCTATGAGTCAAATCAGTAAGACTGGCTTATTATCAGTGTATCTCTGGCTACTTCTTATCCTTTTACTCCATTATTCTGTTTTAATAGAATATATATATTTTCCACTATATTTCTATGAATCACTTCCCTCCATTACAATGCATTTTTCAATAGCTGAACACAGTTCTTGAGGTCTGAAATTTGTAGCATCTCCAGTAATGCACCTTGAAAGTGCCTCTTTCCTCACTATCAGTCATCCCATGAAAACCTCCATTCTTTAATGAAATGTTACCTGCCAGTAATGCACACAACAGATGTATTTATCCTTCATAGTACTGACTGCAATTTTCTGTGGCCTAGATGATGGCTTGCCCCAAGCAGATTGCTAACCATAGCACCCACCCTGACAATAGCCCATGAGGAAAGAGGAGGGAGGAAGCATTAGCTTAGATACATCTACTCCCACGCTGCTCTCATGTCCTTTTCTGCTAATAAACTGGTTGACTGATTGCTGTCTGCAAGTCTCTCTTTTGCCATCCACTACTGAACTGAACTGAACTGACTGATTCTGTGGATTGTTCCTGAAACATTTATACCTAAATGGATACCTTTGACTTCTGAACATCACACACGTGTTGAGGGTTCTAATGGATGACTATAACTCCTAAACAGGTCTTTGACCAAAGAAAGCTTCTCTTATATCAGGGAAGGTCATCCTCTGCACAACTTTGGATAGGTTAAAGAATGTAAGGTGGAAACTGAAGAAAGATTGTGTATGACCTAGCAAATTAGATGAGTGAACTCAAATCTAGTGATGAGATAAGCAATCACCCTTGTTACTTAAACCCTTATCTAATTGACTGGTGGGCATCTCCAACTCCATGATCTACAAACTAACCCCAGTAGGGAATTAGTCTGTGTAAAGAGTACATCAAAGCTGTATATTATCACCCTTCTTATTTAACTTATATGCAGAGTACATCATGAGAAACACAGGGCTGGAAGAAACACAAGCTGGAATCAAAATTTCTGGGAAAAAATCAATAACCTCAGATATGCAGATGACACCACCCTTATGGCAGAAAGGGAAGAAGAACTAAAGAGCCTCTTGATGAAAGTAAAAGAGGAGAGTGAAAAAGTTGGCTTAAAGCTCAACAATCAGAAAACTAAGATCGTGGCATCTGGTCCCATCACTTCATGGCAAATAAATGGGGAAACAGTAGAAACAGTGGCTGGCTTTATTTTTGGGGACTCCAAAATCACTGCAGATGGTGATTGCAGCAATGAAATTAAAAGAAGCTTACTCCTTGGAAGTAAAGTTATGACCAACCTAGACAGCATAGTAAAAAGCAGAGACATTAGTTTGCCACCAAAGGTCCATCTAGGAGAAAGCAATGGCAACCCACTCCAGTACTATTGCCTGAAGAATCCCATGGACAGAGGAGCCTGGTGGGCTGCAGTCCATGGGGTCGCACAGAGTTGGACATGACTGAAGTGACTTAGCAGCAGCAGTCAAGGCTATGGTTTTTCCAGTAGTTATGTATGGATGTGAGAGTTGGACTATAAAGATAGCTGAGTGCAGAAGAATTGAGGCTTTTCAACTATGGTGTTGGAGAAGACTCTTAAGAGTCCCTTGGACTGCAAGGAGATCCAACCAGTCCATCCTAAAGGAGATCAGTTCATTGGAAGGACTGATGTTGAAGCTGAAACTCCAGTACTTTGGCCACCTGATGTGAAGAGCTGACTCATTTGAAAAGACCCTGATGCTGGGAAAGATTGAGGGCAGGAGGAGAAGGGGACGACAGAGGTCTGATGGTTGGATGGCATCACCGACTCAATGGACATGAGTTTGGGTAGATTCTGGGAGTTGGTGATGGTCAGGGAGGCCTGGCATGCTGCAGTTCATGGGGTTGCAAAGAGTCGGACATGACTGAGCAACTGAACTGAACTAAAGTCATCTTTCACTTACATTCTTCTCCCTCAGTTAATACTATACTGTCAGCTCAAGTAGGAAAATCACCCAAGCAGGGAAACAGAAAATTTTCTCTACATTCTTATATTCCATTAGTTAACAACAATTAAATATGTTAAATTTTTTATTCTTCTCATCATCCAGAATAATTCTCTTATTTTTTCTCATAGAGAAACCTGAATAAGCTTTAATATACCTTGAATTAAAAGAAATATTTTTATTAAAATAAAACACTAGGATTTTTAAAATAATATTGAGTTTGCCAAAAAGGTTGTTCAGTTTTTTCCATTATGGAAAAAAATAAACTTTTTGGCCAACATAGTATTTTAACATGGACAGTATAATGTTACCATTTTTGGAAAATGTGTTACCAACAGATGATCATAAATGTGGATCCAAGTAGATCTAGAATTGCCTGTTATCATATACCAACTCTTCATCAAGCCCCATCAGGGCTTCCCTGATGGCTCAGCAAGTAAAGAATCAAAAAATCCTCCTGCAAGGCAGGAGACACAGGAGATGAGGGTTTGATCTCTGGGGTCAGGAAGATCCCCAGGAGAAGGAAGTGGCAACCCACTCCAGTACTCTTGCCTGGAGAATCCCATGGACAGAGGAGCCTGGCGGGCTGCAGTCCACGGGGTCTCACAGAGTCGGCCACGACTGAGCACATGGCACACATCACATTACACATAATGCATATGTCGAAATTGCCCGTGACCCTGTGGGTCAGAGAAAGGGCTCATGGTTCAGGCACTACGCAACACTTTTCTAAAGGGAGCAAAGGAGGAGGGCCCCAGTGGTTTGCAGGAATCGATACCTTTGCCCTTGGGTGATCTCTGCAGTTAGAAAATGCATGCACAGTCTGAGAAAAAATTCACCTTACTATGGACCTTGAGCCATTCTGCACACACACAGAAAAATAAATTAATTCAAGTGCTCTTGATGCTGCTAACATTGTCCTTCACTGAGGAGGAAAAAAAAAAAAATAGGTGGGTGCAGATAGTGGGGAGGACTACAGAGAAAGAAATTTGGAAATGGCACAAAAGCCTACATTCTGCCTAGGGCTTCCTGGAGTATACATTTATGAAAAGGAGACATAATCAAACACGAACCATCTATTCTGTTGTGTAATAATTAGCAACCCTGGTCCAAGCATGTGGCCCTATTCAGACATAAGGCTTTTCTTCTTCTTTTTTATTTTCTACTTCATAACATATAAAACCTCCTGTCCAAACAGAGCCTGATGCTACACCCACAGTAAGATTCAGCCTCCTCTGTAGTTTTAATTAACTCAGGCCCAGCAGTTGTTTTTAACAGCTAACAGTTTGCGTGAGTTACAGTATGCACACTGCTGAGACATAAATGCAAAGTAATCACTCTAATAAGTAGATATAAACATTTACAACAATTGCAACAAGTCTCTGCAACAAATAAGGGATATAAAGAAAAATATCCAGCAGAAAGCCAGGGAACAACTCTCAATACAACGACATGAGTATGAATATCATTCAAAGCTCTGATCTTTTGTTGCCTTTAGTAATTTCAATAACCCAAAGTCACTAATGAGCTTGTGCTTTCAAGGCCAAAAAATGAGAACTCTGATTAAGAAACAAAAACAAAAACCAAGACTTCAATTTTCATGTTTGTGCCAAGGACACCAGGAGAGAACTCAAGGCACTTGAATGACTACATCATTTCCACAACAGAAAGAAATTTGAACGCCTCAGTTGAAAAACAAACAGAGCAAACCTTCAGCACTCTACTCTCAAAGAACAATATGCCCTAAGGTGACAAGAAGCGAAATGCATATGAAGACTAGGGAAAATGCCAGAGGAGCAAGATGAGGCTGGGAAAGCAAGCTGTATAAAGTTAGGTAGGTCGAGGTAAGAGGAATGGACATTGTTCTAAGTACAATGAAGATATGAGAAGGTTTTAAACAAGGGAGCACCATGATCTTACTTATGTGTCTTGAAGATTACTTGAGCAGCCAGTTTGAGAATAGATTCTATCGAGGTCAAGGATGAAACCAAAGAAACCACCTATGGACTAAGGGAGTGGCTGGTTGTTATTCAGAGACGGGATGATACAGACAGAAAGAAGACAGATCAAGAGCAGGTATTAGAGAAGAAAGGAAGAGGAAGAGATAAAGAATGAGTCCCAGGATGGGACTCCAGCACAGGGGAGAATGAGGATGCCATTCATAGAGACCGGGAACACAGAGAATGGAGGAAGCCTATGAGGAATGGACGTGTATAGAGAATTTAAGTCAATGATGTTCATGTTTCTGATCTGTTCAGATCAGTTCAGTCACTCAGTCATGTCCAACTCTTTGTGACCCCATGGACTGCAGCACGCCAGGCCTTCCTGTCCATCACCAACTCACGGAGCTTACTCAAACTCATGTCCATTGAGTCAGTGATGCCATTCAACCATCTCATCCTCTGTTGTCCCCTTCTCCTCTTGCCTTCAGTCTTTCCCAGCATCAGGGTCTTTTCCAAGGAGTCAGTTCTTTGCATCAGGTGGCCAAAGTATTGGAGCTTCAGATTCAGCTCCAGACCTTCCAATGAATATTGAGGACTGATTTCCTTTAGGATTGACTTAATCCCAAAGGAATCTCCTTTAAAGTTGGATCTCCTTGCAGTCCAAGGGACTCTCAAGAATCTTCTCCAACATCACAGTTCAAAAGCATCAATTCTTTGGCACTCAGCTTTCTTTAGAGTTGACTTCTCACATCCATACATGACTATTGGAGAAAACCATAGCTTTGAATAGACAGATCTTTATTGGCAAAGTAATGTCTCCGCTTTCTAGTATGCTGTCTAGGTAAGTCATAGCTTTCTTCCAAGGAACAAGCATATTTTAATTTCATGGCTGCAGTCACCATCTGCAGTGATTTTGGAACCCAAAAATATAAAGTCTCTCACTGTTTCATTGTTTCCCCATCTATTTGCCATGAAGTGATGGGACCGGATGCCATGATCTTAGTGTTCTGAACGTTGAGTTTTAAGCCAACCATTTTACTCTCCTCTTTCACTTTCATCAAGAGGCTCTTTAGTTCTTCACTTTCTGCCATAGGGTGATGTCATCTGCATATCTAAGATTGTTATTTCTCCCAGCAATCTTGATTCCAGCTTGTGCTTCATCCAGTCCAGCATTTTGCATGATGTACTTGCATATAAGTTAAATAAGCAGGGTGACAATCTACAGCCTTGATGTACTCCTTTCCCTATTTGGAACCAGTCTGTTGTTCCATGTCCAGTTCTAACTATTGCTTCTTGACCTCCATACAGATTTCTCAGGAGGCAGGTCAGGTGGTCTGGTATTTCCACCTCTTGAAGAATTTTCCACAGTTTGTTGTGATCTACACAGTCAAAGGCTTTTGCGTAGTCCATAAAATAGAAGTAGATGCTTTTCTGGAATTCTCTTGCTTTATCGATGATCCAGCACACGTTGGCAATTCGATCTCTGGTTCCTCTGCCTTTTCTACATCCAGCTTGAACATCCGGAAGTTCACGGTTCACGTACTGTTGAAGCCTGGCTTGGAGAATTTTGAGCATTACTTTGCTAGTGTGTGATACAAGTGCAACTGTGCAATAGTTTGAGCATTCTTTGGCATTGCCTTTCTTAGGGTTTGGAATGAAAACTGACCTTTTCCAGTCCTGTGGCCACTGCTGAATTTTCCAAATTTTCTGGCATATTGAGTGCAGCACTTTCCAAGCATCATCTTTTAGGATTTGAAATAGCTCAACAGGAATTCCATCACTTCCACTAGCTTTGTTCGTAGTGATGTTTCTTAAGGCCCACTTGACTTCACATTCGAGGATGTCTGGCTCTAGGTGAGTTATCACACCATCATGGTTATCTGGGTCATTAAGGTCTTTTTTGTACAGTTCTGTGTATTCTTGCCACGTTTTCTTAATATCTTCTGCTTCTTTTAGGTCCATAATGGTTCCCTCCTTTATTGTGTCCATTATTGCATGAAATATTTCCTAGTTTTCTTGAAGAGATCTCTAGTCTTTCCCATTCTATTGTTTTCCTCTATTTCTTTGCATTGATGACTGAGGAAGTCTTTCATATCTTTCCTTGCTATTGTTTGGAACTCTGCATTCAGATGGGTGTATCTTTCCTTTTATCCTTTGCCTTTAGCTTCTCTTATCTTCTCAGCTATTTGAAAGACATCCTCAGACAACCATCTGTCTTTTTGCATTTCTTTTTCTTGGGACGGTCTTGATCACTGCATCCTGTACAATGTCATGAACCTCCGTCCACAGTTCTTCAGGCACTCTGTCGATCAGCTCTAATCCCTTGAATCTATTTGTCACTTCCATTATGTACTATCTAGTATAATACAGAGAGACAAATATAAGTAATCGTTGGGAAAAAATAGCTAACACATAAAATGTGAGCTAAGGACCAGTCTAAGAGCTTTACTCGTTTAAACCTCACATAGACTCATGTTATAAGTGAGAAAATTGCAATCCAGAGAATTAAAGTGACAAGTCCAAGGTCATCCAGCGCTAAATATTAGAGGTATAATTTAAAACTTAACCAGTCTGTCTCCAAAGTGCAAGCTCTTAACCTTTCATAGCATACAATTTTCAAAACCCATGTGTGTGCACATGCACACACATTGAAAGTTCTATGATAAAGGTACAACAGAACAAAGATTGATGCCAACTCTAAACATCTGGGACTCTGGAAAAGCCACTGAGGAAGACTGTGCAAACAACCTTGATGGCTAGGGAAATTTTTGACAGAAAGGAAGAGTATGCTTGCTAACACAAAAGGCAAGATCGTTAGTATAAGTATAAAATGGGTAAGATGAAGATACCTTAGTTAAAGAAACAAAGGAAAGCTTGAAAAATTACTTCTCTGATATAGTTTTGTCTTGAGTCATGATTTGTTGAAAACTGTCAACATGAAGCACATGACTATAATAGGCTGGTAGAGTGGTTTGTTTAATTCATTTCATAATGGTGACAATCTGAGGGCTCGTTACTGACATAAGCACTGAGCACTGAGTGTTCTACCATCTCAAGGGGAGGAGATGTTTAGCTGCATGAGATTAAGCAAATAAAACAGGTTTCTGATAACCTGGGACCTGGCAGTCCAGGTCCAAATCTATAGACCGGTGTATGGGGAAGAAAAACGATCTCTGAGGAAAGGCCAGCAAGATCTTCTCTAAAGGGAGAGTCAGACTGCAGGGGAGAGTAGTGGGGGTAAGCAAGAAGGAGAGCAGAGAGCAGAGTACTCTCACCCTAAGAATAGCAATATCTAGACCAATCTAACATGGTTCATACTTACCCTTAGTGGGGTCAGGCATTATGAATGCTAAGAACCTTGCAATTCTATGTAATTTAGGTAGAATAATGATACCTCAAAGACGTCCATAATTTATCTCCAAAACCTGTAGATATGTTACCTTACATGGCAAAAAGAGATCTTACAGATGTGTTTAAATTAAGGCTTTTGAGATGGGGAAATTATCCTGGATTACCTGGGTGGGCCCAATGTAATCATGGGGTCTTTATAAGAGGCAGGAAGGAAAGTGAGAGTCAGAGGAGTTGTAAAGATGAAAGCAGAGAGGAGAGACACAAAGACTTAAAATTGGCCTTGAAGAGAGAAGGGGTCACCAGCCAAGAACTGCAGGCTGCATGTAGAAGGTAGAAAAGGCAAGAAAGTCGATTTTTCCTCTACAGGCTTCAGAAATGATGTAGCCTCACTAACATCTTGATTTTAGAAATTATGGTCTCCAGAATGCAAGACAATAAATCTGTGCTGTTTAAACAATTGTTTGTGGTTATTTGTCACAGCATCAAGAAGAAACAATTTAATAGTCTATACGTTTTGTAGCCTGCTCATTTTTTGTTGCTCCATTCATTCAGCATTCACTCATTCATTCCTTTTGTTTCCAACTTTATTGGGGACAATAATATACTGATATATTTAAATTATACAGTGTGATGGTTTTATGTATGTCACATATATATATACAAATTCATTGTAGAATAAGATCAAAATAAGTAACATGTCCATCATCCTACAAAGTTAACATGTGTGTGTGTGGTAAGAACATTTAAGATTTACTCTTAGCAAATTTCAAATAAACAATGTTGCATTATTAACTATGCTATTAATTATAGTCAGGATGCTGTACATTAGATCATCAGCATGTACTCTTCTTTTAACTGAAAGTTTGTACCATTTGACCTACATCTCTTCAGGGGAGTGCCCTTCCCCCAGGCTTCTGGCAACCATCATTCTAATCTGTGTCTATAAAATTGACTTTCTTTTTGTTAGTTTCCACATACAAGTTATACCGTAGAATGTTTATTTTTCTTTGGCTGGTATATTTCACTTAGTATAATGGCCTTGGGGTTCACCCATGTTGTTTTCCAAATGGCAAGATTTCTTTTTTATGACTGAATAATATTCTATCTAGAGATAAAAATATATCGATATGTTGAAACACAGATATATCACATTTTTTAATCTTGTTGTGGTTGTTTGGTCGCTATGTTGCATCCAAGTATCCAACTTTTGGTGAACCCACGGACTGTAACCCACCAGGCTCCTCTGTCCATGGGATTTCCCAGGCAAGAATCCTGGAGTGGCTTGCCATTTCCTTCTCCCAGGGACCTTCCTGACCCAAGGATACAGCCTGTGTCTCCTGCATTGGCAGGCAGACTCTTTACCACTGAGCCATTAGGGAAGCCCTATTTTTTAAAATCTGTTCATCCATTAAAGGGCACTTAGGTTGCTGCCACATCTTAGCTATTGTTAATAATGCTACAGCAAATGTGAAGGTATAGAAATCTCTTTGAGATATTAATTTCCTTTCCTTTGGACACATACCCAGGAGTGAAACTCCTGGTATCATACAGTAGTTCTACTTTTAATTTTTTAGGACCCTCCATACTGTTTTCCATAGTGGCTACACCAATTTACATTCCCACCAATAGTGTATTAGACTTCTTTTTCCTCTGTAATTTTGCCAACATTCATAATCTCTGACCCTTTTGATAATAGCCATTCAATGGTGTAGAGTGATATCTCATTGTGGTTTTGACGTGCGTTTCCCTGATGATTAGTGTTGTTGAACGCCATTTCATGTACTTATTAGTCATCTGTATATCTTGGGAAGATGTCTATTTGGGTCCTTTACCCATTTTTAAATAAGTTTATTTTCTTTCCACTGAATTGTTTGAGTTCTTCATATATTTTGGCTATTAAGCCCTTCTTAAATGCATAGTTTAGAAATACTTTCTTCCATTTGATAGGTTATCACTTCACTCTGTCAATTGTTCCTTTGCTGTGCAAAAGCTTTTTAGTTTGATGCAATCCTTTGTCTGTGTTTGCCTTTTTTGCCTTGTTTTCCGGATCATATCCTGCCAGAGTCCAGCTCCAGCAGCCAGGGAGTCAGCCTGAAGGGATGAGTGGTGTCGGCAAAGAACAATGTAGCCTCTGACTCGAGGTACAGGACTACCTGTTTATTTCAAGCATCAGGTCTTCTTTTATACTTTGACAAAAGCATTAGGTCAGAGGTTTGACATTTTCAGTCCCCCCTCACCCAGATTTATTGTCTCATTGTTGCCCTTCAAACAGAGTTCCTGCTTCAGCGATTCTCTCAGAATTGTGTTTACTTGTGATTACATTGTAACTCATGCTTACATCTGGGCTGCATACTACATTCCTCAGTTTATTTCTTACCTTTCTAAATTCTGATTGCCCCTGGTATCCTAAGCTCACTATCTTCTAGAAAGGCTTATAACTATTCTTAATTATTCTGAAACTCTAAACTCAGCAAACTTCCTTTGCCATAAACATTTCACTCACAAACAGGTCTCAGATAACGATCCTTCCCATGGCCTCAAGCTGCAGCCTAAGTGCTCCTACTGGGACATTCTTTTAAAAAATCCTTGAACAAATGTCAATGGTTACTTTATAGATTAGTTTCTGGGCACAACTGCAGAAGGCTTTGTGCTTTCTCATGCTTCTCTCAAGAACAATAAGCACCTTAACATTCTTTCCAGCCAACTCAACCAAAGAAAGGAAAGAACAAGTCAAAATCACAAAACCTAACTCCTTCATCCTGGGACTGTGCCTGCAGGATGGGGAGGGGGGTTGGGACTGTGCCTCCACTTTGTCAGTAATGCCTAATGTGGCTCCCGACAATATCCAAAAAAATAATTGCCCAGACCAATGTCGAGAAACTTTTCCCTTGTGTTTTCTTTTAGAATATTTCAGCTTTGGGTCTTATATTTAAGTTTTTAATCCATTTTTAGTCCATTTTTATACTGGGTTGGCCAAAAAGTGTGTTTGGGGTTTTCTGCAGCATCTTATGGAAAACACAAATAGGCTTTTGACAAACTCAATATATAAGTTCAATCTCATTCACATGGATATGGAAATTTTTTCAACATCTTTTACTGAAGAGACCATCCTCTCTCAATTATATGTTCTTGACACCTTTGTTGAAAATCAACTGAATGTAAATGTGTGAATTTACTATATTTCTTATATTTCTCCTCTGCTCCATTGATCTATATGTCTATTTGTATGCCAGTACCATACTTTTTGATCACTTAGCTTTGTAACATAGTTTGAAATTAGTTTATGTGATGCCTTCAGGTTTGTTTCTCTTTCTCAAGATTGCTTTGGCTATTTAGTGTCTTTTGTAGTTCCATATAAAATTTGGAACTTTTTTTCTATTATAGTGAAAAATGTCATTAGAATTTTGATAGGAATTGCACTGAATCTCTAGGATATATTCTAGATATATTCTCTAGGATAGAATTCTTTGAATAAGATGTATATTGATTCTTCCAATTCATGAGCACATAATATCTTTTCATTTATTTATGTCTTCTTCAATTTCTTTCATCACTGTCATAGTTTTCAGTACAGATCTTTCACCTCCTTGATTAAATATTTTCCTAATTATTTTTTGATGCTATTGGAATGGGATTGTTTTCTTAATTTCTTTTTTGGATAGTTCATTGTTCATGTACCAAAATGCAACTGATTTTTGTATACTGATTTTGTAACCTGCAAGATTACCAAATTCATTCATTAGTTTTAACAGAATTTTGATGAAGTCTTTAGGGTTTCCTATATATAAGATTATGTCATATGCAAACAGGGACAATTTTACATCTTCTATTCCAATTTGGGTGTGTTTTATTCATCCTGCCTAATTGCTGTTACTAGGACTTCCGGTAATACATTGAATAGAAGTGGTGAAAATGGGTATCTTAGTCTTTTTCCTGATCTTAGAAAAAAGGCTTCAAATTTTTCACCATAGAACATGATGTTATGTGTGGATTTGTCATAGATGGTCTTTATTACATTGAGGTACCTTTCTTTAATACCTAGTTTCTTAAGAATTTTTATCATTAAAAATATAGGATTTTGTCAAATGTTTTTCTACATCTGTTGAAATGATCTTAAGGTTTCTGTCCACTCTGCTAATGTGGTGTACTGCATAGCCTGATTTGCAGATGTTGACTGATTTGCTTGGTGAATGATTCCTCTAATGTGCTCTTGAATTCAGTTTGCTAGCATTTTGTTGAGGACTTTTGCATCTATATTTAGAAAAAAAATAGATAATTTCCTAGAAAAATACAACACACCAAGACTGAATCATCAAGCAATGGAATATATGAAGGGACCAATAACAAGGGAGGAGACCGAATCAGTGATCAAAGGTCTCCCAGCAAATAAAAGCCAAGGCAAGACAGCTTCACGAGTGAATTCTACAAAACACTTAAAATGAATTAATACCAGTCATTCTCAAGTGTTTCCAAAATTGAAGAGGAAGAAACACTTCCAAGTTCATTTTATGAGGCCACCATTGCCCTAAAACCAAACCCATCAGAGTGGGGTATTTAGAGAAGAGCTTTCACAAGTGATAGCTGGCTAGAAATAAAGATTGGGACTTGGTTTATTCCTTTCAAATGAGTGAAGAAAAACACATCTTCAATTTTCTCAGTCTCTAAACTATAAATACAATTCTGGCTCCTGAGAAACAGGACAGGGGAAGGTAGAATGTAATAGAGAGAATGGGAAATGTTTTTTTAAGTGCTCATCTATCACATTTTTTAACTCTGTAAGTTAAAAATACAGAAACATGTGCACATACCTGCTACTTTTTCTAGAAAAACATACAACAATCTCCAGAGCTTTATTTAACTTCTTTAATTTTCACAAGGAGACAATACATTTTCATCAAAATATTAGGAAAAAATAATTTGCCTTAGTAAAGGTGAACACAAACATAGTAACTGTAATTTGGAAAGATACTGAACCTATATTTATTGGCTAATCAAATATATTATAAAAGCAGAAAGACACAGCAATATTTAATATTTACCCTTTGGAAGCAGATGACTAGCAGCTTACCTCAGCAAGGCAAAAACTGCTACCAGAAACTTATAAATAGTCCTTATTAATNATAAAAGCAGAAAGACACAGCAATATTTAATATTTACCCTTTGGAGGCAGATGACTAGCAGCTTACCTCAGCAAGGCAAAAACTGCTACCAGAAACTTATAAATAGTCCTTATTAATTATCTAAGTAACAGCTGTATACCCCATACACAAGAAATAAAAGCTTTTAAAGGCATGGTTTTTGTTAAAATTCAAACTTTATGTTACAGTAGTGTGATACTAATTAAAGTGATGGCTTGGAAATAAATTCAAGATGTTTACTCCATTATCCATTGTAATGAAGAAAGAAAATGTAGACTGATCAAAATAGTAAACAGAGATTCAGTAGCATTTACTTTGAGATGTAATTTTTATTTGAACATTTGAGCCAGAAGGATTTTAAAAATGTGGTAGAAATTGCCTTAAAGACTATGTAAGTTCTTCCTTCTGAACCTTCTTTGCTCAACCACTTCTTGAAACTCACTCCATCCTAAGAACAGGCTGCTTTCTTTTCAGTTGACCTAGGGCAATAGCCTTAATGTAGCAGACCTTCCAAACCCTCTCTGGGGAAAGCTGGTTTAAATGAACAGCCAATTAATAAGCTCTTGCCTTATCCAAACATAGCTGTACTAATACAATTTCCTTAAGAAATTTTGTTTTAATGACCTTTCTTTCCATCTGAAAGGTAAAAAATCCAAGATAACAATAAAGAATGATTAAATGAGAAAGGTCTCAACTATCAATTAAGGGAGATATCCCTGGAGAGGAAACACTTTTCATCTTGCCCTTGTAGAAGTCTGCATGAATATTTATGACTTAAGCCAGGGAAGTGCCAAATGCAGGCTTGAGTCAGTATCTTTTAGATAATATAAACCTTCTGTCTGTATTCAACGAGGACGGAGTAAAAACAATTTCCTGTTAGATATAGTAAATTGAAGCTTAAGATAACTGAGAAGAAGTTGAAACATTTAACTACATAAAAATAGTTTAAATACTCAGATCCAGATGACTGAATTAGAGATGGCTAAAAGCATCATCAGATATGAATACACACTACCTTGAAGTAATATTTAGAAGCCATACAAACTTGAAAAGGAACAAAAAGACAAAGGTAGGCAAAAGGTGCCTTGTTACCGTGTTTTAAGGATGAATTTCAAAAACCACAGAAATGTTGACATTAATCTCAAGATAAAATTATGGGACAGGTTTTTGTGCAAATGGCGTGTATATATTTAGGAACAAAAGGTGAGAAACGAAAGGAGTCCAGCTAGGGTCAGTGTGTGTGTGTGTGTGTGTTAGTCGCTCAGTCGTGTCCAACTCTTTGCGACCCCGTGGACTGTAACCCACCAGGCTCTTTTGTCCATGGGATTCTCCAGGCGAGAATACTGGAGTGGGTTGCCATAAGAAAATTCAAATCATATCAATCCTTCCTTTGATACTATTTCTCAGAGGAACCTAGCAGGCTACAGTCCCTGGATCACAAAGTCTGACATGACTGAAGCAACTGAGCACACGGCACAGCAGACTTCTATTAAAAGAGCAGAAGACTATCTCAGACATACACGCCCTGAACAATACGAATATTCAACAAAATTACATGAGACCATGGGACATGACATAGAAAGACACAGAACAATGACATAACAACCCAGAGTGCTATACTGGTCTATACCACTGAGGTTTTTTCCTATGGTGATTCTGTTTCATAGTTATCCACATTTAGAAGATAAAAATCTATCTAGATTTATTTTGCAAGAGATCCTTGAAGTTCTTTCTCTTCCATACTTGGGGCTTCTGCACTGGCTATTACTTCCGTTGGCAATGACTTTCTCCTGTCCTCTCTGGTTTGTCCAAAAGAAAAGCCTCCACGTTTCCATCAAATCTGTTTGATTAACACTTATATCCTCTAGCATGCCCTCGCAAGGGGTTGCTTAAATATTTTTCCTATAACCTGAGTGACTGAACTAATCTCATTACATGGTTGTTGTTATTCAGTCGCCAAGTCGTGTTTGACTCTCTGCAACCCAATGAACTGCGGCACACAAGGCTTCCCTGTCCTTCACTATTTCCCTAAGTTTGTTCAAACTCATGTTCATAGTGTCGGTGATGCCATCCAACCATCTCATCCTCTGTCGTCCCCATTTCCTACTGCCTTCAATCTTTCCCAGTATCAAGGTCTTCTCTAATGAGTTGGCTCTTTGCATCAGGTGGTGAAAGTATTGGAGCTTAAGCTCCAGCATCAGTTCTTCCAATGAATTTTCAGCACAGATATTATTTTGGATTGACTGGTTGGATCTTCTTGCAGTCCAAGGGACTCCTAAGAGTCTTCTCCAGCACCGTGGTTTGAAAGCATCAATTCTTCAGCACTCAGCTGTCTTTATAGTTCAAGTCTCACATCCATACATGACTACTGGAAAACGGTGGCTTTGACTATACAGACAAAGTGCTGTATAGGCAAAGTGCTCTGCTTTTTAATATGCTGTCTAGGTTTGTCATTAGTTTTTCTTCCAAGGAGCAAGTGTCTTTTAATTTTGTGGCTGCAGTCACCATCCACATTGATTTTGGAGCCCAAGAATATGAAATCTGAGAGTTTCCACTTTTCCCCCATCTATTTACCATGAAGTGATAGGACTGGATGCTATGATCTTAGTTTTTTGAATTTTGAATTTTAAGCCAGCTTTTTCACTCTCCTCTTTCACTTTCATGAAGAGGCACTTTAGTTCCTCTTAACTTTCTTCCTAAAGATGGTGTCATCTGCATATATGAGGTTGTTTATATTTCTCCCAGCAATCTTGATTCCAGCTTGTGATTCATACAGCCTGGCATTTAGCATGATGTACTCTTGGCTCAGATAGTAAAATATTTGCCTGCAATGCGGGAGACCCGGGTTTGATCCCTGGGTTGGGAAGATCCCCTGGAGAAGGAAATGGCAACCTACTCCAGTACTGTTGCCTGGGAAATTCCATGGACTGAGGAGCCTGGTGGGCTACAGTCCATGGGGTTGCAGAGTCAGACACGACTGAGCAACTTCACTCATTCCCTCACTCACTCTGTATGTAAGTTAAATAAGCAGGGTGACAATATAGTCTTGATATACTCCTTTCCCAATTTTAAACCAGTCCATTGATTCATGTCCAGAACTAACTGTTGCTTCTTGACCTGCACACAGCTTTCTCAGGAGGTGGGTAAGGTAGTCAGACATTCCCTTCTCTTTAAGAATTTTCCACTTTGCCTTCTTGCATTTCTTTCTCTTGGGGACAGTTTTGGTCACCACTTCCTGTGCATTAATATAAACTCCATTAATAGGTCTTCAGGCACTCTGTATCAGATTTAATTCCTTGAATCTATTTGTCACCTCCATTGTATAATCATAAGGGATTTGATTTAAATCATACCTGAATGGCCTAAGGCGTTTCCCTACTTCATTCAATTTGAGCCTGATTTTTGCAATAAGGAGCCAATGATCTGTGCCACAGTCTGCTCCGGGTAATTTTTTTGCCAAGTGTAGCAGTTTCTCCATCTTCGGCTGCAAAGAATATAATCAATCTGATTTCAGTATTGAGCATCTAGTGATGTCCATGTGTAGAATCATCTCTTGTGTTGTTGGAAGAGAGTGTTTGTTATCAGAAGCGCAGTGTGTTGGCAAAATTCTGTTAGCCTTTGCCCTGCTTCATTTTGTACTCCAAGGCCAAACTTTCCTGTTACTCCACATATCTCTTGACTTCCTACTTCTGCATTCTAGTTCCCTATGATGAAAAAGATGTCATATTTTTATTGATAATATATGTTATAAACTACTAATAGCTGTTTACTTGCTTTTCAGCATCTAGACAGAGACTATCTTGAAAAAAGGATATTTATCTAAAGTCTTGTTGGTATCCTGTAAATGTCTGAAACATGATAAATATTCAGTATTTGATGAATAAAGCCAACTTTCATGATTCTAGAAGTTAACCAGGATGCTGAAAAACTCTTATCAGATATTGGAGAAGAAGCTGCAGTAATCTAGCTGTTAAAAAACAGAATTCCTAGTAACATGATTAGTATTTACGCATTCATTACTCCAGATTCCTACTGAAAGGATCGAGTGACTGCAAAAACAAAATAAAAAACAGGTAGAAAACAGCAATAATGTGAAGGCCCACCAACATGACAACAGTTGTTAGTACAATATATAGTATCAGTTCAGTTCAGTTCAGACTGAGTTCAGCTCAGTCGTGTCTGACTCTTTGCGACCCCATGAATTGCAGCACACCAGGCCTCCCTGTCCATTACCAACTCCCAGAGTTCACCCAAACCCATGTCCATCGAGTCGGTGATGCCATCCAACCATCTCATCCTCTGTCGTCCCCTTCTCCTCCTGCCCCCAATCTCTCCCAGCATCAAGGCCTTTTCAAATGAGTCAGCTCTTTGCATCAGGTGGCCAAAGTATTGGAATTTCAGCTTCAACATCAGTCCTTCCAATGAACACCCAGGACTGGTCTTCTTTAGGATGAACTGGTTGGATCTCCTTGCAGTCCAAGGGACTCTCAAGAATCTTCTCCAACACCACAGTTCAAACACATCAATTCTTTGGCGCTCTGCTTTCTTTATAGCCCAACTCTCACGTCCATACATGACCACAGGAAAAACCATAGCCTTGACTAGAGGGACCTTTGTTGATAAAATAATGTCTCTGCTTTTTAATATGCTGTCTAGATTGGTTATAACTTTCTTTCCAAGGAGCAAGCATCTTTTAATTTCATGGCTTCAGTCACCGTCTGCAGTGATTTTGGAGCCTAGAAAAATAGCCACTGTTTCCAATGTTTCCCCATCTATTTGCCATGAAGTTATGGGACTGGATGCCATAACCTTAGTTCTCTGAACGTTGAGTTTTAAGCCAACTTTTTCACTCTCCTCTTTCACTTTCATCAAGAGGCTCTTTAGTTCTTCTTCACTTTCTGCCATAAGGATGGTGTCATCTGCACATCTGAGGTTATTGATATTTCTCCTGGCAATCTTGACTCTAGTTTGTGTGTCCTCCAGCCCAGCATTTCTCATGATGTACTCTGCATATAAGTTAAATAAGCAGGGTGACAATATACAGCCTTGACATACTCCTTTTCCTATTTGGAACCAGTCTGTTGTTTCGTGTCCAGTTCTAACTCTTGCTTCCTGACCTGCATATAGGTTTCTCAAGAGGCAGGTCAGGTGTTCTGGTATTTCCATCTCTTTCAGAATTTTCCACAGTTTATTGTGATCCACACAAAGGCTTTGGCATAGTCAATAAAGCAGAAACAGATGTTTTTCTGGAACTCTCTTGCTTTTTTGATGATCCAGTGGATGTTGGCAATTTGATCTCTGGTTCCTCTGCCTTTTCTAAAACCAGCTGGAATATCTGGAAATTCACGGTTCACATGTTGCTGAAGCCTGGCTGGAGTATTTTAAGCATTACTTTACTAGCGTGTGAGATGAGTGCAATTGTGCAGTAGCTTGAGCATTCTTTGGCATTGCCTTTCTTTGGTATTGGAATGAAAACTGACCTTTTCCAGTCCCGTGGCCACTGCTAAGTTTTCCAAATTAGCTGGCATCTTGAATGCAGCACTTTCACAGCGTCATCTTTCAGGATTTGAAATAACTCAACTGGAATTCCATCACCCCAACTAGCTTCGTTCGTATTGATGCTTCCTAAGGCCCACTTGACTTCACATTCCAGGATGTCTGGCTCTTGGGATCATATTGAAGATGTGAATTGAGAGATGATGCCCAAATCCTGCTGCTGTAAAAGTTCAGAATCAACAGGAAGGAAGAAAAGCCATGCAGAAACCCACTAATACCGCTCAGCTTTGAAGAGGAAATACTGGATTCATGGACAAGGCATGTCAATATGGAGTACCTGTTTAGACTGCCATCTGCCACTAGGAATTCAATGGCCTTAGCTGCACCGTCAGCAGGTCAGTGCGCAGTGGTAGTACTAGGAAGGCTAATGTGGGTATAAGGCTGAGAGCCAAAAGGAAAAAAAAAAAATGTTATCTGGAAGCCAGTTCCCAACAGAGCAGATTGATTGTAAAGATGAAAATGCTCTATAAGGAAGTTCTTTTGTTAGTTACACACAAAAATCCTTATAATAAAGTTTTTGAACTTCCTATTTAATTACCTCTCAGTTCACTTTAGTCTATCATTGGTTAAGTAGAGTCCACCAGTCAAAAATAGCAAGATATGATAAAGTATTTCAATGGTACAGTTTAGACAATGAGAACCTATTAAACTCTTTATGAGCAATTACTATCCATGAATAGCTTTATGGATAATTTTAAAGGTGTATAAATAGATAAAGAAATAAATATATGTGAGCATAGAGAGACAGACAGAGAGGGACTTTTACCAAAATAACTTACTGTTGAAAACAGAAGTCAAATTTGTAAATATATCAGCTTTGTGATCACAATAAAAATCAAGGACAAAAATGGGTTCTGAAACCAGAGATGAAAAATAAAATGATAAAGCAACAGGCTGAAAAAAAGAAGAAAAAAGATCACAGGAGTTAAGAGACACTGAAAAAGTTAACTCACAGAATTGAAATATGCATCAAGAGCACTGTACAGTAAAACCAGCACTATAGAAAATTTGAATTTACTATGTAGAGGACTAAAGGGAGAAAATTTCTCAATAAGCAGAAAGACTCAAAATGTTGGTATTCAGTAGACATCTATGTGGTCTTCCCAGGTGACACTAGTAGTGAAGAACTCATCTGCCAATGTGGGAGACATAAGAGACGTGGGTTTGATCCCTGGGCTGGGAAAATCCCCTGGAGGAGGGCATGGCAACCCACTCCAGTATTTTTGCCTGGTCAGAGGAGACTGGCGGGCTACAGTCCATACAGTCACATAGAGTCAGACACAACTGAAGCGACTTAGCACACAGGCACACGGACATCTATGTGTTCCTAAAAAACATACCAGGGAAAATCTGAATAAAAATGAATAATTACATTAAAAATAACTTTCCTGATCTATAGAAATGCTTGAATCTGTATATCAATAAGGCTTACTAACCCCGAAAATTGGAGAAGGCAATGGCAGCCCACTCCAGGACTCTTGCCTGGAAAATCCCATGGATGGAGGAGCCTGGTGGGCTGCAGTCCATGGGGTTGCTGAGAGTTGGGCACGACTCAGTGACTTCACTTTTACTTTTCACTTTCGTGCTTTGGAGAAGGAAATGGCAACCCGCTCCAGTGTTCTTGCTTGGAGAATCCCAGGGACGGCAGAGCCTGGTGGGCTGCCGTCTATGGGGTCACACAGAGTCGGTCACAACTGAAGTGACTTCGCAGCAGCAACCCCCAAAATTAATGCAGAAAAAGAATACATACTACATGTCAATGAAATTTTTAAATTTCAGAGACAAATAAAGACTCACTAACCATCCCAGCTGAAATAGTTTGACAGAAGGGAATCAAAGTGACTTCAGAATTTTTCTACTAAATATTAAGTGCTAAAATGAAATGACACAGCATCTGCAGAGTTTTTAGAGAAAATAACTGTAACCCAAGATTTTGATGCGCAGCCAAATTGTAGGTCGTATGTAAACACAAAGGAAAGATTCTCTCAATGCTACAGTTCAGAATCTTGAATATTATATATTTTTTCTATAAATATTATTTGAAGGCCTACACCAGCCAACCAAGAGGTGAACCACGGGAAAAAAAAATAAACAAAAAACTGAAGTAATCACCAAAATGTAAAAAAGAATCTGTATCTAGCTAGAAACACCGAAGAACTATAAAGAATAGACTGGAGAGAACTGAGCGATATGCTTACTTCAAAACACCTATGCCATCTAAATTTTAAAATAAACATCAAATTTGAGGAAAGTGCACCTGGAATTCTGACAGAAAAAGAGCTATATTCTTAGTATATAAAAATATAGCCAAATTATCAAGAAAAAAGACAATCACATAAATTAAGCAAATTAGCAAATGACGCGAATGGACCATTTAAACAGGAAGAAATTCGAATAGCGTATACACCTATGAGAAAAGATTCATTCTTACTAGTAACCGAATAAGACATTTCAAAACAGTGTAGTGAAATCATTTTTAATCTATCAAGTTAGAAATAATAAAAAAGTATGAAACTACCCCAAGATGGCCAGGATGTGAAGAAATGAATATTCTTGCACACAACTGGTGGTAATGTATGAATTGTTAGTCTTTCTGGAAAGACATTCAACAACAAGAATCAAAACCCTAAAAATGACTCACTCAGTGACCAAACAATTCCACACTAAAATTGTTAAAGAAAACGAACATAAAACAGAATGTAAGAATAATATAGAAAAATCATCCATTTATTCACTGAACAAACATTTATTGATTACCTATTGTGTCAGGTACTATTCCAACTGGGGACCTATACTAATAATTATGTCAATCAAGATTCCTAATCTCATGTAGTTTACACTGTAATTGGAGAAAAGGGGACAATAGGCACATCACTGAAATTTCTGCACATATTACCTAAAAGATACGTAACAAAGGAAACAGAAATTACTAAATTCATAGACCACAATGACTTAGATATAATACCAAAATAGCTTTATTTGACACATCTTTTGACAGAGCATTTCTTAAAGACTGGTCATACTGAAAAGGGGAAATTCTATAGCCCCTAGCAAATACTCTTGTGCGTGTGTTAAGTCACTTCAGTCATGTCCGACTCTGTGTAACTCTATGGACTGTAGCCTGCCAGGCTCCTCTGTCCATGGGATTCTCCAGGCAAGAATAGTGGAGTGGATTGCCACGCCCTCCTCCAAGGGATCTTCCTGACCCAGGGATCGAACCTGCAACTCTTATGTCTCCTGCATTGACAAGCAAGTTCTTTATCATTACCTCCACCTGGGAATTCCCAATTAATATATTATCACCCAGCTCTGAAAAGTTCTAAAAGTAAGACATTTGTTTCATTTTCTTTAAGCTTTCCAAAATGTGTATTTTGCAAAAATGCAGCTCTATAGTTTTTACCAGATCGTATAATAGTATTTCAACTACTATCACAAAGAACAACATAGAGAAGCAAATATAAATCATCTGAAATCACACCATCCTGTGATAACCACTATAAACATTTTGCTTCTGACCTTCCTTTCTTTCATCTCTCCCCATTTATATAACCACACAGTCAAAATGTGTACTTAGAGATTGTTGTAAAACTAAATCTTCACTGTATATTAACTTGTTTTCTTTTTTCTCACCTCTCCATCTTCCATCCTGGAAATCAATATTAATGATTTGCTTGTTATGTTTATCCATATTCATATTATCATGCACACATTTTTGTGTAACAGGATGTTAAATGGGATAGTTCCTGTATTCAGAGTGGGCTGAAATTCTATACAGATGATGAATGATAAGCATCAAAACACTCAACATTTTTAAAGAGAGATCATTTATTAAAAAGTGAACAAAATTGGGCCTCTGAACCTTAGTCACCCCCTCCAACTTGAACCTATGTGTGAATTTTTATACAGAAGTGAGCCAGCATTTTCTCTTCCTAATAGAGGAAGGGATGCTATCTTCCCAGGTACCAATCCAAGTGCAAGAGTGGGGAGTGCAAGAGGAGGGCAGCAATAAAATCCTTGGGAGGAGGCTGCATAAGAAGATTCTACCATGTTACTTTCTGATTGGATGCTTATTGACCCAAGGAAACTCATCAGCCCAACCAGTACCACATCTACTTCTATTACAAAAGAATTCTGAGAATATGATATAGTCGTATAAGAGTTTGTGAGAATGCACCATAAAAACAGAAGCCCCTAGAACTCCCCTGAGAGGGGGGAAAGGAGAGAAGACTGACACAGGAGTAAAGCACATTTCCATGGATATGGGGGCAAGCGGCTACAGTTTCCACAAGCGATGCCATAAATGTAAGTAGACTAAATCTGAAAGCATTTCCCTTTCAGGGTGTCTGGCAGAAGGAAAGAACCCAAAGTATAAATTCCTTGGAAAATAACTAAGAGAAAATACTCTCCCAAGTGGCGCTAGTGGTAAAGAATCCATCTGCCAACGCAAGAGACCACAAGAGATGTGGGTTTGAGCCCTGGGTTGGAAAGATCCCCTGGAGGGGGAAATGGCAACCCACACCAGTAGTCTTGCCTGGAGAATTCCATGGGCAGAGGAACCTGGCGGGCTACAGTCCATGGGGTTAAAAAGTTGGACACAATTGAGCACACACACATATACACACAGACCAAAAGCGTATCCCTCAGATTAGGGAAAGGTGGAATATGGAAAGCCACGGCAGCAGGGGGCTTGGGCAGGGGTGCCACTGGAGAATCTACAGTGCATTCTTGAGAGCAGCTAGCAGCAGCTGGATGTCTGTGAAAACGAGCAGCATGTAAGAGCCAAGAAAGAACTCCAGACAGCAAAGCTTTGGCTGGCTGTCTCTCATCTCTCCTCCCTGCTCTGCTACTAGAAGAACCAGAAGCAGCAAGAAAGGGGGGAAGACAGGCAAGAACTAGACGGAAGAAGGGTGTGAAAGCGTGGATGACACTACACCGTCACTGCACACGCTCCCCTCTCACCTTCCTCACCACTGCGTCGCAGACACGAGAATGCAGCCTCAACTAGAGGTGAGGGGGACGATTTGAACTGGCTGAAAGACTGAAGTTTTACTATTAGGTTAGACTGCATTTTTTGTTATCTTAAAAAATGGCTGGAACAGCCAAGAGATCTGGGATCAATATGTCATCCAGGGACAATAAATATCCAAGAAAGTCTGTCTGTCCTTTAGTGGAAAAAAATAAAAGGTATTTCTTTTTCTTTGCATTCCCTTGAGACTATCAGAATAAATAAATAAAATATAGATATCGTGTGAATATATATGTTGTATATATCACTATTAAATTTATAAATGCAATCATATTTTACATCTATTTTTTCATATATTCCTTTTGTTATTGAATAACACACTCTGGAAAGCCTTCCAAATTTATTTCTAATTCACTCATAATGGTCAGTTCTGAAACCATGGTGTTTAAGTACCGCAGCTTTTTCATCATTCCTAAGTTATAGATTTTCATTTCAGTATTTTTTGCTATACCCCTGAAATATTCATTTTTACTTTATAATAACTCATATTTTTATGGAATCATTTTCTGGGAGTCCACTTGCTAGGAAAATGTATGCATATTATATTCTAATATATTGCCAAAAAGAATTCCATAAGGAATATAACAAAATTTCCAGCAGCAATATAGAAGAATGGCGTGTTCTTGGAATCCCCACATGCACCAGATATTACCACTTTTTAGTTTTTAACAACCTAATAAGTGAAAGAGATATCTCATCATTATTTTAATTTGCATGTCCCTGACTACCAGTGAGATTGAGTATATTTAACTGGTCATGGAACTAGCTCTTCTAGGAAATTCCTTATACATAATATTATTTGCCTATGTTTCTACTCAGTTATTTGTCCTTTCCATATCAATTTAAAAAACTTTTTGTATATTATAGAGTTTAAATTTATTTCCCAAGTATTATTTGCAAATCAATCAACACTTAGACATGTTATTTTTCATTCTTTAAAAATAACCTTTTCAAAATAAATTTTTAAATTTTGGAATAATTTTAGATTTACAGAAAAGTTACAAAGAAAGTACAGAAAGTTCCTGAGCTCCCCTCACCTAGTTTCAGTTTTCCCTGCTGTTATCATCTTGCATCATCACGGAATATTTGTCAAATTTAAGAAACCAATATTGGTCTGTTAATAGTAACAAAACTTTAGACTTTATTTGAATTTCACTAGTTTTCCCATTAATGTTCTCTATCTACTCCTGAAACTAGTCCAGGATAACACGTATTTATTTGTTGTCTCCTTCAGGTCTCAATCTTTGGTTTTTTTTATGACCTTCAGAGCTTTGAGCAGTACTGTCAAGTATTTTATAGAATTTCCCTCAATTTGGATCTGTCTGATGATTGTCTCATCAGACTAGGGTGATGAGTGTTTTGGAAATAGTACCATAAAGGTGCTCTTCTCATCACACATTGTCAAGCAGTATCTGGTGCCACGTGACATCACTGATGATGGTAAGCTTCATCTCTTGGGTACCACAATGTTTGCCACTGTAGTTACCGTTTTCCCTTCCCATCTCTATTCTTTGGAAGCAAGTCATTAAAACCATACAGTTATGTTGTTTTTTTTTTTTTAAAAAAATAATCAAACACTATAGCTTAAGCCCTGACAGTTTTTTTTTTTTTCCTTTTTTACAATGTAAGTGCCTGATTTAAACTTTGATTGACAAGAGATTCATTTCAACGAAGCATCCACTAAGGATATTTTGAACAAACACATCAGCAGCCATCAGTTCAGTTCAGTTCAAACACTCAGTCGTGTGTGACTCTTTGCGACCCCGTGAACTGCAGCACACCAGGCCTCCCTGTCCATCACCAACTCCCGGAGTTTACTCAAACTCATGTACATCAAGTCAGTGATGCCATCCAACCATCTCATCCTCTGTCGTCCCCTTCTCCTCCTGCCCCCAATCTTTCCCAGCATCAGGGTCTTTTCAAATGAGTCAGCTCTTCACATCAGGTGGCGAAAGGATTGGAGTTTCAGCTTCAGCATCAGTCCTTCCAATGAATGTTCAGGACTGATCTTCTTTAGGATGGACTGGTTGGATCTCCTTGCAATCCAAGGGACTCTCAAGAGTCTTCTCCAACACCACAGTTCAAAAGCATTGATTCTTCGATGCTCAGCTTTCTTTATAGTCCAACACACATCCATATATGACTACTGGAAAAACCAGAGTCTTGACTAGATGGACCTTTGTTGGCAAAGTAATTTAATGTCTCTGCTTTTGAATATGCTGTCCTTCCAAGGAGTAAGTGTCTTTTAATTTCATGGCTGCATTCACCATCTGCAGTGATTTTGGAGACCAAAAAAATAATGTCTGTCACTGTTTCCAATGTTTCCCCACCTATTTGCCTTGAAGTGATGGGACCGGATGCCATGATCTTCATTTTCTGAATGTTGAGCTTTAAGCCAACTTTTTCACTCTCCTCTTTCATTTTCATCAAGAGACTCTAGTTTTTCTTCACATTCTGCCATAAGGGTGGTATCATCTGCGTATCTGAGATTATTGTTATTTCTCCTGGCAATCTTGATTCCAGCTTGTGCTTCATCCAGCCTGGCATTTTGCATGATTTTGCAGAATACCTGTACTCTGCAGGGTGACAATATACAGCCTTGATGTACTCCTTTCCCGATTTGGAACCAGCCTATTGTTCCATGCCCAGTTCTAACTGTTGCTTCTTGACCTGCATACAGATTTCTCAGGAGGCAGGTCAGGTGGTCTGGTATTTCCATCTCTTGAAGAATTTTCCACAGTTTGTTGTCATCCACACAGTGAAAGGCTTTGGCATAACCATACAACTAGATAAAGCAGCCATGCAGCTAGATAAAGAGCTTGGCCAACATCACCACTGAGGCTCCTTGCTTTAGAGATATTGATTGATTTTGCTAGTTTGCCATTTGGGCCATTATTTTTTTTCTTTACTCACACTCTAAATTCTGGCTTATATATTTCAGATTCACCAATAATGAGAGAACCCACAAAACTGTAGGCCCCTATCCTCCAGCCCAGCAAAAGCTGAACCCCAGACCCACACACACTGTCTCTACCAGCAATCTCACTCTGTGGCCCTTGGTGTGCTATATAATTTTCCAGTTCCATAAGTAATAAACCCTTATTTTTTTCAGTTTCCTTGTGGTGATGCTGAAAGGTGTCTTACAGTTATAAGAACCACAAGGGCTGGTACATCCACAAAAACTGGTTGTTGATAGGCTGAGAGGAGCACAAAACAGACATAATCTGCATTAAAACTTCTGGGTTTTCTACCTAGAACATTTCCTCAAAGCCCATGGGATAAGCCTGGCCTTTTCAACATGACCCACGAGTCCACAGAGGATGTGACCCCCACTGTCTTCCTCAGTCATATCAGACATGCCTATTCTTTTTTTCTCTCCCACACATCTGGTTTCACTGAGGTTAACCCCACGCTTCACTCAGATATCAATTTATACATCACATTTTTACAAATATATTTCATGACATTTCCAGTTTGGATCTGATGACACATCTCTGGGCTCCCAGGGCATGCTGTCCTCCCCTGGTGCAAATGTTAATATTTTGTGCTAGGAGTTTCTCTGGTGGCTCAGATGGAAAAGAATCTGACTGCGATGTGGAAGACCCAGGTTCGATCCCTAGGTTGGGAAGATCCCCTGGAGAAGAAAATGGCTACGTACTCCAGTATTCTTGCTTGGACAATCCCATGGACAGAGGAGCCTGCTGGGCTGCAGTTCATGGGGTCACAGAGTCAGACGCGACTGTAGCAACTCAGCAAGTACACAGAATCCTCTGTGCCCTGCACTGGATTATATTTATATCACAACAGGGCAGTGATAGTGTCTTTCCTCTTTCCTTCATGTCTCCAGGGCCTAACATAGTGCCTGATACAAAACAGGTACTCAATAAATACTTAATGATCAATAAATAAATTCTGTTTACCATGGTCTTGACCAAGTGTATGCGTGTGTTAGTCACTCAGTTCTGTCCAACCCTATGGACTGTAGCCCGCCAGGCTCTTCTGTCCCTGGAATTCTCTAGGAAAGAACACTGGACTGGGTAGCCATCCCCTTCTCCAGGGGATCTTCCCAACCCAGGACTAGAACCTGAGCCTCCCATAGTACAGGCAGATTCTGTATTGTCTGAGCCACAAGAGAAACCTGGTCTTGATTACAGTGGCTCTCAGTAATAACTGTTTACTGCTCTTAATTTTCATTCATTCATTCATCCAGGTATGTATTCATTCATTCAACCAATTTTCATTACACTTTATTTGTGCCAGATACATCCTGGGTGCTAAATGCCTAGTGTATAAGCATATATAACCTCTACTCTTATGACTTTATAATTATACACCACAAGAAATTATACAGTTTTGGGGGGCACTGCCCCAGTAGTCCAATGCAGGGGACCCTGGTCAAGAACTAGATCCCACATGTCACAACTAAGAGTTTGCATGCCTGTCTGGCTCTTTGTGACCACATGGACTACACAGTCCATGGAATTCTCCAGGCCAGAATACTGGAGTGGATAGCTGTTCCCTTCTCCAGGGGATCTTCCCAACCCAGGGATTGAACCCAAGTGTCCTGCATTGCAGGCAGATTCTTTACCAGCTGAGCCACCAGGGAAGCCCTGCAAAGCACAAGTAAGTAGTTATAGGGGTTGGGAAGGCAGAGTGGGACTGAGGGATAGAAATGTGAAAGGAAGGAGGGGAAGTGGCTCAGAAGTTGGAGAGTTCCACAATGTTCTGCAGTGATATTATGCAAAACCTAGACATGCACATTTTATTAATATTTCAAATGCTAAACTAAGAAATTTGACGATAGAAATGACACTGGCATTTTAAAACCCTTTATTATAGATATTTATTTAGCTTAACTTTAGAGGATTCACACATATAAATTTTAATGGAGTGCTTTTGACCTTTCATATTAGGTTTAATTTATTTCTCTTTTAAATTATTTGAGTATTTTCATTTGATTCTGTGTTGCCAGTTGAATTATTCTACTATGTCAGAGGTAAAGCTTACAATTATGGAATCCAAGCATATTTCTGACTTATGACCCAGCCACCTTACATTACTGCTGACTGGGTGAACCCCAGACCTCCTAAAATATTAATTGTGTAATTTCTGCTGAGGTCTTTTCTATTTCTCATAAATAGTTTTCAAAAAAAAAAAAAAGAAGAAGAAGAAGAAGTCCCTATGGTCATCCAGTGTTCTGAATAGCTTTTATCTCAGAAAGNAAAGAAGAAGAAGAAGAAGTCCCTATGGTCATCCAGTGTTCTGAATAGCTTTTATCTCAGAAAGTTGAAGTGTTTTTAATAAAGATACCTGATGCTTTTGAATTGTGGTATTGGAGAAGACTCTTGAGAGTCCCTTGGACTGCAAGGAGATCCAACCAGTCCATCCTAAAGGAGATCAGCCCTGGGATTTCTTTGGAGGGAATGATGCTGAAGCTGAAACTCCAGTACTGTGGCCACCTCATGCAAAGAGTTGACTCATTGGAAAAGACTCTGATGCTGGGAGGGATTGGGGGCAGGAGGAGAAGGGGACAACAGAAGATGAGATGGCTGGACGGCATCACAGACTCAATGGATGTGAGTTTGACTGAACTCCGGGAGTTGGTGATGGACAGGGAGGCCTGGCGTGCTGCGATTAATGGGGTCGCAAAGAGTCGGACACATCTGAGCGACTGAACTGAACTGAACTGAAACCCATCCTATGGTAAGAAGTTGCTTGGATTGCTATATGCAAACAATGAGAGGGATTTAATCTAAGTTTGAGATACCTTGTTTAGATTTTTTTTCTCGCTTATAAAATACTTCCAATTTTTGCACTACACAAATAAGCCAGCCATGCCCTAGGTGTCCTGCTTAATTACAGAGCTGCTGGTGGTGGTGCTTTAGCCACTCAGCTACGTCTGACTCTTGCAACCACCAGTCTCCTCTGTCCTTGGGATTCTCCAGGCAAGAATACTGGAGTGGGTTGCCATTTCCTTTTCCAGGGGATCTTCCCAACCCAGGTCTTAACTGCTGGAAGTTTCTTAACCAACTGAGCCACCAGGGTAGAGCTAATACAGACAAATGAACTCCCAAACCCACTTGAGTTAGTAGAGAAAATATATCTATTCTCTTTTTTCCAAAGAGAATCTTTGAAAGATTTACAGCTTCCCATGTTATATTTTGCTTCTAAAGGGTATGAAATGAAGTGAAGTGAAGTCGCTCAGTCGTGTCCAACTCTTTGCCACCCTGTGGACTGTAGCCCACCATGTTCCTCCCTCCATGGGATTCTCCAGGCAAGAATACTGGAGTGGGTTGCCATTTCCTTCTCCAGGGGATCTTCCCAACCCAGAGATTGAACCCGTCTCCCACATCGCAGGCAGACGCTTAACTTGGACAACATACTTAGTGAGGAGAGGGAGCTGAATATTTCTTTGTAGAATGAGCCAATTCCTAAAGGTGAATGACTTCCATTGTTAGTGTATTCGCTTATAGTGCCCAAGTTATCCTTAAGTTTTTGTCAATGTAGCTTTAAGAGCTATTACTCCCTTAAAAAAAAACCCCACAAATATATAAGACAAATATTCTCTCTGAAAGAATTAGTATAAAATGAAAAGGTAGAAAGAGGGGCCACATGTATCTATTTAGTTGTAATAAGTAATGCAAGCTTTCCAAATGGAAGTACTAGAATAATGAAACTAATTTTCCAAAATTATTGTAGTGTATTCAATTATGGATTTTAATTATTTTAGAGAAGAAACTCAAGAGTGTTAATGAAAGAGGCAGTAGTAAAAATCATGATGGAGTTAGGTTTCATGTTTCTGCATTCTATAAGCTTTATTAGATGATGTTAATCAAATATTTGATGAATACTAAGAGCCTTTTGGGATAGTACAATGAATATTTCCATCATAACTCCGAGAACCAGGTTAAAGTATAATCATAGTCAGTTAAGGTAAGTAGATTTTGCTGCCAAAAAGAACATTGGTTGTTGATAAGAGGCCTCTGGAGAACTGTTTGGTATCAATTATAAATAATAGTAAAATAAAAATTAAAGCATACTGAACTTATGATGTAAACTACAGGAAATCAAAAATAACAGGACAATCTTCAACTCATAATGAATAAACAAATTCAGGATGATATAAGAGAATAGAACAGATCCCTTATCATTTTATTTATTTCTAATACTTGTTTCATGAGTCACCCAACTACATCTTATACTTTGACCTATAGGGAACTTTTAAAAAGGAAGAAAATGAAAAGAATATAAGAAAACAAAATAAATGTATCAATGTTTCTTAGACTATCTGGGAGTGGTACCTAAAGATCCAAAATCCTGGTAGCTACACCAAATCTAATGAATTAATTGCTAATCTTAGAGTCAGAGATTTATTTCTTAAATAATCTACCCAAGTGATTTTTCATCACGTTAAGTGTGAAGACCCACTGAATTAGACTGCTGAGTGAAAGGACATGCTGAATATTTGACTATTAGGATTCCTCTCTTTTCCTCCAGCATTATTTGAATTTATTTCCTCTCTCTTAATGAGTGTCACATACTAAAATATTTTGCTTACTTGAAGTTAAGTTTCTTTTCTGGAAACATGTCAGGGAACTATTGCTATGAAACAAACAGCATAGAATATTAGTGGCATACAACGATTAGCACTATTTGGCTAATTATCAATGGAAAACATTTCACTAGCTCAGGTGAGTCAGCTGAACTAAGCTAGGCTTATCTAGCTATAAGCTGCAAGTGGCTTGCACAGCCTCCAGGTCTCTTATTCTCCTTGAACTAGAGGGCTAGTTGGGGCGTGTCATTCTCACGCAATGAGACAGACAGAAAAAGGCTAGCACATGTCAAGTCTCTGCAGGTATCAAATTCACTTGTATCCAGCTGGCCAAAGCAAACCACCTGGCCAACCCAAAGCCAAAGTGTGAGGAAGCACATTCCATCCATTGTGAGGCCAAAGCTAGTTACATGACCAAATCCAACATCAGGACTGCAGGAAAGTACATATACTCCTACCATGGAAGTGGTAGGGAGGAAATGGCTATTTAACAAGCCTAAAAGTCATAATTTACTTTAATAAAATTACAGCAGATAACTGCTAAAGCTTCCCACGTGGTGCTAGTGGTAAAGAACCCGCCTGCCAATGCAGGAGATGTGAAGAGATGGGAGTTTGATCCCTAGGTCAGGAAAATCCCCTGCAGAAGAAAATGGCAACCCACTCCAGTCTTCTTGCCTGGAGAAGCCCTTGGACAGAAGAGCCCAGTGGGCTACAGTCCATGGGGTCGCAAAGAGTCAGACACGGCTGAAGCAACTTAGCACATGTGCATGTGTGGGTGGATGAGGAAGACCTGAGAAGGAGTGTTATCCTACTCACAGCACCTACCTAAAATGTCACTCAAGTTTACTCTTTTCAGAAAAGGCTCTGTGATATATAGGACTCCTGAAAGAAGCAGTATATTTTGAACAAAATAATACATTTGATGTCTTCTCTTCCATTAGAGAACATTTAGGGGAGCGTCTCAGTAACATATTCATAAGTTAAATGGGTCAGATACAAAGTAGCAGCCAAAAAAATAGGAAGGAGAAAGTAAGAGATACCAGGACAAAAGAATCAAGGGAAATTGACAGGTAATTGGATGATGTGAAACAAGTGGAAAGAATCACAGTGAATTTTAGGTTCCAGTGGGTATCACAATGGAAATGACCCACAATTCCACATTGGAAGTGTGAGAAGAGAATTCAGCCAAGAACACATGGATGCATGAGAGAGAGAGAGACAGAAAGAGATGTGGAAGTCTTGGATATAGAAACGACAATGAAAGGGGCTTCTCTGGTGGTCCAGTGGTTAAGACTTCACCCTCTAATACTGGAGGTGCACGTTTAATCCCTGGTTGGGGAGCTAAGATCTCACATGCCTCGTGGCCAAAAAACCAAAACATAAAGCAGAAGCAATACTGTAACAAATTCAATAAGGACTTTCAAAATGGTCCACATCAAAAATAAAAATCTTAAAAAGAAATGACAATGAAAGTTGTGAAAGCTGATGAAGTCACCTAAGAAAGCTCTGAGGAAAAGTACAGAAATCAATTAAAGGGACACTCTTGGGGAGTTCCTAAGTTTAGGGAGGAGCTTGAAAAGGAAAAGGAAAGAGAGAGAGCACCTGAATTAAACTTCCTTGTCCAAGACAAGTCAACTATACAATAAGCAGTAACGGTTCCCATCATTTGACCTAGAGAAGATAGAGAAATGAGATTAAATCCCTCTACAGTGGTTTCTTGCCCAGCAATGAAAGAGGACACTTACCAGGTATTGCTGCCATTTTGCTGCACAAACAGCATCTGCCTGAATCCAGTAAAATAAATATATAAGAGCAATTTGACACTATCTGTAACACAAAGCATTATACAAATATGATTAGTTTTCTACTAGTATTTGGTGACTATTTGATTCTGTACCATTTTGGAAAATTGAAAAATCAATTATAATTAACATGCAAAGAGAATGACATTTGCTCTTCCTTGAATAAGACAATACACCTGAATTTGCTTTCTTAAAAATGCGCCATTTCATATATGTGTCTTGCTTTAAAAATGCTGTCATGCTTGATGTCTGTTAAGCAGTATTTAGTAGACTTGGCTGAAACATTCCCACCAAATGGTGAAGCTATGGTAACGACAGGTAACTCTTGGAAAGCACACCACTATACTCCAGGCACTGCTCAGAATGCTTTCTGTATATTACCTGTTTTTTCCACACAATATCCCAATAAGCTGAAATACCTTTATCATCTTCTTTTGCAGGTAAAAAAATTAAGAGCAAAAGGAGTTTACAGAGTGAACTCAGGCTCTCAAAGCACATGCAGAACTCAAACCCACACAGTCTAGCTCCAAAGCTCAGCTGACAACATGTCCTTCTCTACTCAAGGATTCACGGTTTTTCCTATTATCCCAGTGGCATTATTAATTACATGTCCTCTAATTCTCAAAGTGTCCCATTTAGGATGATAAATTATATGGCTAGCCTACCCAGAGCCCAAACCCTTATCAACTATACAATGCTACCTCTCTGGCAGAAAGCAAGCAGTGCTGAGGAAGAAAAAAGGGAAAATAAAGAAAGTGCTTCTAAGAGCAATAGACAGATTAGTTCAAATGCACCACCCCAAAGGGCTATAGAATACATAAAGTGCTCCTCTCCTTACTATAGTTATGTAAATTTGAATGCTCTAGGTGTCACTAATCTGTCAGCATAAATATAGTTCCATTAGCTTTAGTGTATAAATTCTAATTGCTCTTAACCTCATCTGAATGATTCTAAAACACCATGCTTTCCTGGAAGTCTTTCTCAGCTATATTAGGGCCTCCAGAATATTTACTACATACCTGTAGACACAGTGCATTCATGCTCTTCCACCTTGCATCATTGGTGGAAGTCTGCCCTACCTACACTTAATAGAGACATCTTTCCTAGCCAATATGCCCCATGAGAACATCACTCTCTCAAGTGCCCCCAACTCTCCTGTTGCTCTATTGGGCCCATCAACTCTCTGCTGGTGGCCACTATGATGAAATGGGGTCCCAAGCTGCCCTGACCTCTGTGATGAAGCAGAGCTAGGGGTGGAATGGCTCCCTAACCCACTGTGGGTTGGGTTGGGCCTTTTCCTTATTCGGGTCCACAAGAGTCAGCTTTTACCCAAATCTCCTGAGTTCTTCATGAACAGTTCTTTCAGTTCATGGGCATAAATCCTCATTACACAAGGCCTCAAATTCATCTACTAGTTGGAAAATAAGACATGGAAAATAAGGGAATAGTCACCTCAGTTTTCCTCTTTGCCATATTTCTTTTTTAACTTTTTATGTTGGAGTATAGTTGATTAGGATTGTTGGGTTAGTTTTGGCTATAGAGCAAAGTGATCTATTCTTTTTCTAATTTTTTTTTTCCATTTAGTTTGTTACATAATATTGAGCAGAGGTCCCTGTGCTATACAGTAGGTCCTTTTTGGTTATCCAATTTAAATATAGCAGTGTGTTAATGTCAGTCCTAAACTCCCTAACTCTCCCTTCCTCCCACTTTTCCCTGCTGATAACCATGAGTTCATTCTCTAATTCTGTGAGTCTCTTGCATTTTACAAATAAGTTCATTTGTACCATTTTCTTTTAGATTCCACATACAGGTGACATCATATCATACGACATTTGTCTTTCTCTCCCTGATTTACTTCATTCAGTATGACAGTCAGTAGGTTCATCCATGTTGCTGCAAACATCTTTGCCATATTTCTTAGTATCTTTGTGTTCAAAAGAAGAGGAGAATGAAAAGAAAAAGGAGAACAAGAAATGGAAGGACGGAAGGAAGGAGGAGGAAGGGAGCATGGAAGGAGAGAGAAAGAGAAGGGAAAAAAGAATTTTAAAAACCTTTTCCCCTCATATTTCTCACCATGTAAATAATTGCCTCATGATGTTCACAATTCCCATAAAGAATGGCTCACTTTCAGTGTCAGAGACAGAAAGAAAAATTATCCTAATTTTCATAATTGTTTAATTCTATTTAAATATGTGAATCTTTCAACCTCCCTCAGAAAGAGTCAGAGGTTTTAGGTTAAAATACATTCAATTGAATTGAATTAAACTGCAGTCTCTAAGTCAGTTGACCCTTTAGGCAATTATTTGACTGAGTTTTTTCCAAAGATGAGCTATGATTTAACTATCTTTAACAACAACATAAAAGGCTTCATTAGATTAATTAGGTATGACTAACACAAATACCAAATTTCATTGCCTCCGTTATTCCAATATTGGAGACAAGATAACAGTTGCTGAATTAATCATCAGGCTATACTGGCCCTTTGGACTCTCACCTGCTGCCCTCCTCTTCCACTACAGTTCTACTGGTAGGAGTAATTTGTTCTCCAGACTGGATGAACTTAGAGGGTCTGAGACAGTGGCATTCTGCCAAAGGTCAGTACATCTGAGCTCTCCTTGGCTATAAAAAAAATAATGGAGGCTGAGGTTGAGGGTCCATGGGCAAGAATCAATTCTGAGAGTGTTGGGACCAAGAGTGAGAAGAACCTTGGAAACAAAGGGCTGCCTGTCCTAAAAAGCATATGATAGTCTCCCTTTCTGGAGAAGGCAATGGCAACCCACTCCAGTACTCTTGCCTGGAAAATCCCATGGACAGAGGAACCCCATAGGCTGCAGTCCCTGGGGTCGCTGCGAGTCTGACACAACTGAGCGGCTTCACTCTCACTTTTCACTTTCATGCATTGGAGAAGGAAATGACAACCCACTCCAGTGTTCTTGCCTGGAGAATCCCAGGGACAGAGGAGCCTGGTGGGCTGCTGTCTATGGGGTCGCACAGAGTCGGACATGACTGAAACGGCCTAGCAGCAGCAGCAGCAGCTCTCCTTTCACTGAAAATGTTACAGGGGACCAAACAGGTAAGCCCAGCGCTTCTGCCACTAGAGGCTGAGAGAGCCTCTGCTGTTGAAACCACTTGGGAGCAGATAGGATTCTTTCAAGGCTTTCAGGTACCTCACCAGCTACTGCCAATTTGTTGGTCAGTCCCTAAAATACCATACAGTCACAACTTCAGGTTCGCTAGCCCCAGACATCAAGATGTAATGAACCAAACCTATCAAAGAAAATATACTTTATTTTCTAGGAACCCGAAAACCAGGCAAAAGAAGGAGAAATAAAACACTAAGACAGATGGCTCCTAATAGAACAGAACTGCTGATGTAAACAGAAAACCACTTAAAGAAGATAAGGTAAGAAAATGTAAGTGTTGTTAGAAACACTAAAAATACTTTTTGTAACAAGAAAATTATGTTTCTAACAAGGAAAAATCTATGAGAATTATAGAATAACTAACTAAAATTGACAAAAATTAATAAATTTGATCACTGATGACCAAACCTACCAGATAATCTAATAGACAGAACTAACTACTTTAAATATTCAGTGGGTAAACTGAATAAGAGGACGATCACTTTTAAAGTCTGATTTAGTAGCTAAGAAGACTCATGGAATAATTTAAGATATAGAGAGGAGAAAAGACATGACAATAGACCCAATAAGTACAACAGAAAAACCAAAAAT
>SJYQ01004239.1:152887-167007 GCA_006410935.1 Redunca redunca
TAAATAAATTACCATTAATCCAAAATATGGGAAATTTTAATAAAGTAATTCCTTTAGAGTAGATTGAAATGTGATCAATAATCCTTTTTTCAAAGAGGAACCTGGACCAAGTAGCCTATACCTAAGTTTTACCTAACCTTTCAAAAAGAAATCATTTCACTATTTTAATTAAACTTTCCATAACCATAGATTCAGACAAGACTGAGTGACTGAACTGAACTGATAACCATAGAACATGACCAAAAAATCTTTATTTTGTAAAACCAACATGATCTTAACCATAAAACCTGATGAAGCTATTCTAAAATATCTACAGATCACTCTTATTTATGAAAATATCTGAACTATTCTAAATAAAATACTACCAAATAGAAACAGCAGGATTCTGTTATGTATGGTTATTCTAGAAAAGTCACTACAATGCCAACTAATTTATCAATAAAATATATTGAATCAATATATTAAAACAGAGAAAGAGGTCAACGTAAATACATTAAAACTACAACTACATATAGAGCAACTTTTGGTGAAATCAACTTGGGGCCTTAGCAGAAAAGCTTTCACAACGAAAGTTGTAAAGAAAGATCCACATGGAGTTGGGAAGCAAGGGAGAAGTAATTTGGTTACCGGGAGGGACCAACACCCCTGGTTGGGGATAATGAAGTGGAGGGAAGCATGACCGGCCGCCACCCTTGACCTCGGACGCAGGGTAGCTCCTCTCAGCCATTCCTGCGTCGTCGCAGCCTGGCACTCAGCCGCTGCCCCTGACCTCGGACGTGTTGTAACTCGTCCGCAGCCCTTCGGGCATGGGGTCCTCCCGGCTTCTGCCCCTGACCTCGGAAGTGGGTTAGCTCCTCTCGGCCATGCTTAGTGCACCAGTCGCAGCCCCCTGCGCTTAGTGCGCCGGTCGCAGCCGGAAAGGCTAGGACAAATTGAGATATAGCATTGACATATATACACTGCTGCTGCTGCTGTTGAGTCACTTCAGTCTTGTCCGACTCTGTGTGACTCCATAGGCAGCCTACCAGGCTCTGCCATCCCTGGGATTCTCCAGGCAAGAACACTGGACTGGGTTGCCATTTCCTTCTCCAATGCATGGAAGTGAAAAGTGAAAACGAAGAAGCCGCTCAGTTGTGTCAGACTCGCAGCAACCCCAGGGACTGCAGACTACAGGGCTCCTCTGTCCATGGGATTTTCCAGTCAAGAATACTGGAGTGGGTTGCCATTTCCTATTCCAGGGGACCTTCCCAACCCAAGGATCAAAGCCACCTCTCTTGTGTCTCCTGCCTTGTCAAGCAAATTCCTTACAACTGTACCACTTAACCTTTTATAAAAGTGCTTACACATATGTTAAGTTATAGGACATTTACACATGAATACAACAAGGGGAATTCTAGTTATATGCCAAAGTACCTGGACTGCAAGGAGATCCAAACAGTCCATTCTGAAGGAGATTAGCCCTGGGATTTCTTTGGAAGGAATGATGCTAAAGCTGAAACTCCAGTACTTTGGACACCTCATGCGAAGAGTTGATTCATTGGAAAAGACTCTGATGCTGGGAGGGATTGGGGGCAGGAGGAGAAGGGGACGACCCAGGATGAGATGGCTGGATGGCATCACGGACACGATGGACATGAGTCTGAGTGAACTCCGGGAGATGGTGATGGACAGGGAGGCCTGGGGTGCTGTTATTCATGGGGTCACAAAGAGTCGGACATGACTGAGCGACTGAACTGAACTTTCCTATCTAGTTATATGCCAAAGTACTTTCCTATCTGGCTCCTGGAATTATAATCTCAGCAATAAATAAATTATAACAGTGATACCAAAGTGAGAAGGGAATCACCAGTTCAGCTTACTCTAAATAGATCATGAGAATCACTTCCCTCAAGTAGGCAGCCCTAAAGTAAGCATGAGTTGGCCGCACCAACCAAAGCAGATTTAATAGTTGAGTCCTTTCTCCAGAACAAGAAGAAGAAAGAACATGAAGTGACTGACATTTATGAACCTGCAGATGTGTTGCTTTATGTAAAATATGCAACCCTCTGTTGTTATGGATTGAATGTTTGTCTTTTCCAAATTTCATATGCTGAAGCCCTAAACTCCAATGTTATGACATTAGGGTGAGGACTTTGGGAGGTATTAATAATTAGGCTGAGATGATGGCATGAAGGTAGCATTCCCATGATGGAATTAATGTCCTTATTTGAAAAGAAACTGACATGAGAGCTAACTCTCACCCCAAGATTAGGATTCAGTGAGGGGACTGTCACCCAGCACCAAATCTACCAGCACTTTGATTTCTGACTTCCAGCCTCTAGAACTGTGAGGAAAAATATCTGTTGCTGAAATATCCAGTATATGGGAGCCAAAGCTGACAAAGACACTAGGTTTGTTGGTGAAATAAATCTGTATTTTTAATTTCAATGCATTTGTCTGCAGAAACTATCACAAACAATAATTTCTTAAATGTAAGCTGGTAGCTACCAGTTTTAAAAGTTCATTACATGCAGCACTATCAGAACCAATTCCACAGAGGAAACTGCATACTAGTTACCATTCTGTCCTAGTTTTCTTTTAACAGTAAGAATAATGCCTTTAATACTAAACATTTGTCCTGATTACACAGTCCATTCCTGTTGACTCATAACAGACACTAGCCTGGTACTGTTTATTAACCTTCCTATGAACACAGTGTTTATGGCAGGTGTCTGATTAACATAACTGGTCACTCAAGCCCCATGCTGGCTACATAAGAAAGAAGCTTTGTCTGGCAGCAAGGCCGGATCCTTTATCACCTCATGAATTTGAATCCTAATCAGATTTAATCCTCTTCTAACTTTCCCTTTTGTTGGGTGACTCATGCTTGGCTAGCAACGAACGCATGTCCTCAAGTTCACCAGATCAGTGCAGAAAGCTATTTGAATATGCTTTATTAGATATGACCTCAGGATATATTACAGCTGTTTTCACCTTAAAAACCTTAAAAACACCATACAAACTAAATAAATAAAACAGGAGTAATATGTCCTTTTGAAACCTGGTAAACAAAGGTGATGCTGGTGTGATACCAGGAGCCAGACCATGCTCAATCGCTATGAAGTGACACACACGGTAGATGTAAAAGAGATGCCCCATGCTTAAAGTCGTATCTGTTAACAGACCAAACAGATTGCTCCTGAAGAAGAAACTATAATCTGTGTATTACTTGAGGATCTCCACAGACTTTCCCAGAGAAGAATTTTGCAAACTTCTGAGAAGAGCAGACTTTTCCTGAAGGGTAACTAACAAGGTATGTCAACTAAATCACCTACTTTCTATCATCTCTAGGATTACATGGATATAGGCTACCTTTTCCATTTTTTCCTAATCCACTAATTTTAGAGGAAACTTGGGAAGATTTTCTTTTCACCTTAGTACTGGCATAGGTCCTGCATCCTGCTATGGCTGATGATACCATCTCTGCCCTCCTTACTGTATACAAGGTTCTCTTCAGTGAACTGGATCATCACAGTGACAAGACAGGTAAGAACCCTGTCATGTTGAAATCAACAGCATGTTGGAGGACACAGACCATTAAAAAAAAAGTGTTTAATATAATACCAGATAGTGATAAGTAGAACAAGAAAAATAAATATTAAACAGATGGAAGCCACTAATACCTGAGAACCTTGTATGCAGGTCAAGCAGCAGTAAGTAGAACCAGATGTGGAACAATGGACTGATTCAAAATGGGGAAAGGAGTTCATCAAGGCTGTATATTGTCAGCCTGCTTATGTAACTTATATACAGAATACATCATGCAAAATGCCAGGCTGGATGAATCACAAGCTGGAATCAAGACTGTAGGGAGAAATATCAACAACTTCAGATATGCAGATGATGCCACTTCAATGGCAGAAAGCAAAGAGGAACTAAAGAGCCTCTTGATGAAGGTGGAAAGGAGAGTGGAAAGGCTGGCTTAAAACTCAATATTCAAAAACCTAAGATCATGGCATCTGGTCTCATCACTCCTTGGCAAATAGATGGGGCAAAAATTGGAAACAATGACAGACTATTTTCTTGAGCTCCAAAATCACTGCAGATAGTGACTACAGCCATGAAATTAAAAGACACTTTCTCCTTGGAAGGAAAGCAGAGACATTACTGTGCTGACAAAGATCTGTCTACTCAAAGCTCTAGTTTTTCCAGTAATCAACTATGAATGTGAGAGTTGGACCATAAAGCAGGCTGAGCACTGAAAACTGATGGTGTTGGAGAAGACTCTTGAGAGTTCCTTGGACTGCAAGGAGATCCAACCAGTCAATCCTAAAAAAAATCAGTCCTGAATATTCATTGGAAAGACTGATGCTGAATCTGAAGCTCTAATACTTTGGCCACCTGATGCAAAGAGCCAACATTGTGAAAAAGACTCTGATGCTGGGAAGGATTGAAGGCAGGAGGAGAAGGGGACAACAGAGGATAACATGGTTGGATGGCATCATTGACTCAGTGGAAATGAGTTTAAGCAAACCAAAGGAGATAGTGAAGGGCAGGGAAGCCTGGGGTTGTGCAGTCCATGGGGTTGCAAAGAGTCAGACACAACTTAGGGACTGAAAAACAACTGACAAAGCAAGGGAGGAGCACAGAAGGCAGAGGACGGTGGGAGGAGAACGGGACATTTCGGAGAAGAAAATCAGGAAAGGCCTTTCTGAGCAAATGATATCAGAGTGGAATGTGAGTTAAAATTCTAGAGGAGTTATCCATGAGGAAAGAAAATTCTAAATAGTAGAAACAGCAAATGCAAAGAAGTTTCTCTATTCAAAAAAGTAAATGTCATTAGCCTGACTGGAGTAGAGCAAGCAAGAGGGAGGGGGTAGGACCTGAGGTCAGAAAGGTAGAAAATATATCATTTCTTGGATGTTTGGAGTTTATTCTACATGTGATATGAAGGAACTGGAGATTTTTTAAACTTTATTTTTAATTATTTCAGACATATAGAAAAGAAATCAAGGGGGAAAATGAGCTCTGTATACCCAGCACCCAAAGTAACAAACATTAAAAGACTTGACTCTTCTTCACACCTGAACAGCACAAAAGAAAGTACCAAACAAGATAAGTAAACTACAGAGATCCAACTTAGTATTTTATACCTGTATTCAATAGCACTGTTGTTGTTACTATTGTTTAGTCACTAAGTCATGTCTGACTCTTTGCAACCCTATGGACTGTAGCCTGCCAGGCTTCTCTGTCCGTGGGATTTCCCAGTCAAGAATACTGGGGTGGATTGCCATTATATTGTGCATTTAAAAATTTGTTAGTAGGACAGATCTCATGGGATATATTCCTACTACAACATAAAATAAAGAGGAAAATAATTCAAACAATAATTTATAAGATCTTTAGAAAGGAAACCACTGAAAAACATATAACATGTAAATGCAAAATATGTGATGTAAAAATCGGTAATTTTATAATTTTTGTACAATTTATAAAACATAAAGACTTAACCTATTAGCAGAAAAATATAATATTAAAAGGAAGTCCATGGTCTATAAATTATCTCTAAATTAACTGAATTTTTAATGGCAAGAAAAATTCTCACATTTCTATAAAAGTAAAAAGAAAAAAAATTCAAGAAAATCCAAAGCAAAAAAAAGAAAGAAAGAAAGTGGTAAACTCTCCTTGCCAGGTATGGCTCATTATAAAACTATACCAGTTTGGGTGTTGGTGTAGAGACGTAGCAGCTTCCCAGGTGGTGCTAGTAGGAAAGAACCTGCCTGCCAGAGGAGGAGATGCAAGACACAGGGGTTCGACCCCTGGGTCAGGAAGATTCCCCTGCAGGAGGGCATGGCGACCCACTCCAGTATTATTGCCTAAGGAATCCCATGAACATAGGTGCCTGGCAGACTATGGTCCATAGGGTCATGAAGAGTTAGACACAACTGAAGCGACTTAGCGCACACACACACATAAGGATATACAGATAAAGGAATTAGAACTATTTCTAATGGAAATGAACCCAGAAACAGGCCCAGATTTAAGTGGAAGTTTGACATCTGGTTAGAAGTAGCATATCATTCCCCTTATCTTTCCCTCTGTTTCTATCTCTCCCAGACCCACAACCTAATGTGGAGCTCAGATTTACCTGTGCCAGAGAGTTCTCCTTTTATGCAAAAATCTCATTATTTCACCAGCAGCTTCCAGAGAAGTTTCATCTGGGCTAAATTCGCAGCATATCTGACTGTTAGGTTATTAAGAGGGAGGTTTTTGTTTCAAACTTGGTATTTTGAATGCTACATTCTTACTCTGTAACAATGTTCCCTCTCTTCTCTGTGACTGGGTTCCCTGACATGCCTAGACTCCTTACAGAGCTGTTTCATCTTTGGCGTGAAAAAAGAAAAAGGGAAGTAATCGTTATTCTGAATTTGCTATCTTCCTTTACCATTCATGTCTTTATGATTTTACTACATATACATGTACTCTCAGTTCAGTTCAGTTCAGTTGCTCAGTCGTGTCCGACTGTTTGCAACCCTATGAATTGCAGCACGCCAGGCCTCCCTGTCCATCACCATCTCCCAGAGTTCACTCAGACTCACGTCCATAGAGTCAGTGATGCTATCCAGCCATCTCATCCTCTGTCATCCCCTTCTCCTCCTGCCCCCAATCCCTCCCAGCATCAAAATCTTTTCCAATGAGTCAACTCTTCGCATGAGGTGGCCAAAATACTGGAGNTAGTCGGCAAAGTAATGTCTCTGCTTTTGAATATACTGTCTAGGTTGGTCATAACTTTTCTTCCAAGGTGTAAGCGTCTTTTAATTTCATGGCTGCAATCACCATCTACAGTGATTTTGGAGCCCAAAAAAATAGTCTGACACTGTTTCCACTGATTCCCCATCTATTTCCCATGGAGTGATGGGACCGGATGCCATGATCTTCATTTTCTGAATGTTGAGCTTTAGGCCATCTTTTTCACTCTCCACTTTCACTTTCATCAAGAGGCTTTTTATTTCTTCTTCACTTTCTGCCATAAGGGTGGTGTCATCTGCATATCTGAGGTTATTGATATTTCTCCTGGAAATCTTCGTTCCAGCTTGTGTTTCTTCCAGTCCAGCGTTTCTTATGATGTACTCTACATATGTTAAATAAGCAGGGTGACCATATTCAGCCTTGACATACTCCTTTTTCCTATTTGGAACCAGTCTTTTGTTCCATGTCCACTTCTAACTGCTGCTTCCTAACCTGCATACAGATTTCTCAAGAGGCAGGTCAGGTGGTGTGGTATTCCCATCTCTTTCAGAATTTTCCACAGTTTATTGTGATCCACACAGTCAAAACAATATAAAATATAATCTTGAGTATCTACAACTTGTCAATATAATAAATTATGTGTCTCTGAAACTTTTTCTTCACTTGTAACTTTTCCTTTTACAAATATTTATCTAGTTGATGTAGGTAGCATTAGCCCACTACTTAATTGGTGTTTATTATATATTTTACAGATTCTTTTTATACATCTGAAGTACTTTCATGTGTGCGTGCTAGGTCACTTCAGTCATATCTGACTCTGTGACACTATGGACTGTAACCCACCAGGCTCCCTTGTCCATGGTATCCAGACAAGAATACTAGAGTGGGTTGCCATGCCCTTCTCCAGAGGATCTTCCTGACCCAGGGATCGAAGCCAGGTCTCCTGCATTGCAGGCAGATTCTTTACCATCTGAGCCACCAAGGAAGCCTAAAGTATTTCATAATATGCCTTAAAAAGAAGAAAGGTATGGGAAGTAAAGAAGGAAATAGACATGACAAATAGACTCAATAGTTTGAGGAATTTCTTACAAAAGAGAGCAAAGAAATGGAATGGTAATTAAAGAATGAAGAAACAGTAAATTACATAGCATCCAGGGAGGATGTTTGTAAGACGGAAAATTTCTTAGCATGTTTGTATGTTCTTAAGATACAGTTCACAGAGAGAATAATTGATAGAGGTGAGACAGAAAATAATCTGGGGCAAGAAAGTAAAGTGAAAGTGTTAGTCACTCAGTCATATCCGACCCTTTGAGACCCCATGGACTGTAGCCCAGCAGGCTCCTCTGTCCATGGAACTCTCCAGGCAAGAATACTGCAGTGGGTAGCCATTCCCTTCTCCAGGGGATCGTCCCAACCCAGGAATTGAACTCAGGTCTTCATTGCAGGCAGATTCTTTACTTTTTGAGCCACCAGTGAAGCCCAAGAAAGTCAAGGCAGGAGTAAAATGCTTGAGTAAGTCAGAGATAACAGAATACTGTGACCAAGAAAGGATGAAAGGGAAAGCTCTTCCACTGCAAGAGGCGAAAAGCAGGCTCTGAGGCTGAAAATGCTGGAAGGCTTACGGGTTGGGAGGTCAGAAGATAAGGTGGTCCTTTCTAATGTGTCTGCTCTATCAGTTTCATTAGAGACAAGTCATGAATAGAAAGGAGGAAGATGTTTAAAGTTTGAGGAGGGCCAAGTTCATGTGGAATATTAATCAGGGAGAGGAGGAGTCTGAATTAACTTGAAAAGTGGAATAAAACTGCTTGGCATTTCTAAGGGTCCATTTGACATTCATGATCAGAAATTGAAAGTGAAATAAATCAGCATAGTTACATTTTTCCAGCCATGCCATGTTTATCTGTATAAACTAGGCAGAAAGTTGGTTCTACCAGATCCAGCCTCTTGGAAAATAAGTCTGAGGAGGGTAAGGAGGTTTAAAAAGGATGCATGGGTACCATGGAATAAATCTAAGATGAGTAAGGAGAAAGGCAAAAACAAAAATCTCTGGGGTTATGAATACTGTATAAAGAGCCTCTTGATGAGGGTGAAAGAGAAGAGTGAAAACACTGGCTTAAAACTCAACATTAAAAAAACTAAGATCATGGCATCTGGTTCCATCACTTCATAGGAAATAGAAGGGGGAAAACTGGAAACAGATTTTTATTTTATTGGGCTCCAAAATCACTGAGGATGGTGACTGCATCCATGAGATTAAATGACATTTATTCCTTGGAAGGAAAGCTATGACAAACCTAGACAGATTATTAAAAAACAGAGACATCACTTTCCCAACAAAGGTCTACATAGTCAAAGCTGTGGTTTTCTAGTAGTCATGTACAAGGATGTGAGCCTTGGATGACAAAGACAGCTGAGTGCCAAAGAACTGATGCTTTTGAATTGTGCTGGAGAAAACTCTTGATAGACCCTTGGGCTTCAAGGAGATCAAACCAGTCAATCTTAAAGAAATTCAACTCAATATTCATTGGAAGGACTAATGCTGAAGCTCCAATCCTTTGGCCACCTGATGCAAACAGCCGACTCAGTGGAAAAGGCCCCGATGCTGAGAAAGATCTACAGCAAAAGAATAACAAAGTGGAAGAGGATGGGATGGTTAGACAGCATCACCTACTTAATGGACATGAATTTGAGCAAACTTTAGGAGATAGTGGAGGACAGAGGAGCCTGCAATCCATGGGTCACAAAGAGTTGAGCACAACTTACAGACAGAACAATAACAAAAATCAATACTGGAAGTATAGGAAAGTTAACGGGTTGAAAGTCCCCACGGGGATGCAGATTTATTGAAAGGATCTAAGAGCCAAAAAGATATCAAGAAGTGATTAGAGAGTAAGAGGCTAAAAAAGAAAGAGGAAAGATGTTACTAGGAACAAGAAAACCTAGTTACAACCTAAGAAGTAATTAAGTAGCTATCAGAATGCAATCACTAGAAATGAAGACTCTAGAAAATGAGAGATCAAGATCATGAAAACTGTTTTCTGCAAGCACCTTCAGAAGACTGAGAACATAAAACCACTGGAAGTAAACAGCAAAAAAAAAGCCTTCAAGATATTTCAAATGCTATGTCCTGCGAATGGATATTAAGGAGATGGTTATCATCTGCGGACTAACCACTTAGAATATGGTAGTTATAGTAACAGGCCTCTTTGTCTTTTACTGTAATTGAAACATCACAGAGAAACATGGTATTAGGAGTATTCCAAACAATGATTGGTTCCAGGTATTCTCCAAAAATACAAAAGTATGCCATCAGCAAGAGGTATGCGTAGTTATACTAACAATCATCTCATTCCTGAGAAGCTGCACCACTCCTCATTCTGTACAATAATTAGAACTGTTTTTCCAAGGGCAGATTAAGATTTACCTACTAGAAATTAGTTAGCTGATATGGGACATTAACGCAACCCAAGTGTTCTCATTCTCTTTCTGGCTCCAGTCACCCAAAGGTGAGGCTCACCTGCCCGGCACAGGCAAATTAGTGCAGGTCCAGCATACCAGTCATAGTTCTATCCTCTCTCTCCTCAACGAAATCTTTGGAATTCCAGAAAGCGAAAGTTATAGGGATTATCATTTAATCCATTCAAAGTTATTTCTTACTTTGAAAGTCTGGGTACATTAACTTCCTTACAATCAAAAGATTTAGAATTCACTTTACAACTCATTTAAATACATGAATATGTTATGAAAAACCTTGGTAAAGAGCCATGAGTTTAAGTGATTGTTTGATATTAAATGCAAAACTCAATTGCTAGAAAATATGCACAATAAACTGTAGGTGTATAATCAAATTTATGTTTTCTCCGATTGGTACTATGAATTAAACTCCACAAAAAATAAAGAGAAAGAGGAGATTATAGGATCTGCCTTTCTTATAGGCAATTATTAGTGCTGGTGAGAGTTACTAACTATAATACACATCCCATACAAATGTGCTTATATATGTGTTCCTATTTTTACCACAAAGGATTATAAGTGCATTCAAGGACATATATGAAAATCAAGTCTTCTCTATCCAAACCACTAAACGACCTCATCTAAAAGGATACTTGGTCCTTCATCATACTAAAAAATATATAAGCATTGGGAGATAAAGAATAATTGGCAGAAATACTTCAAAAGAATAGAAACATGACATATTTACAATAAAATTCCTGGAAAGCTATGTTGTAAAAGAAGCTTGCTCTATAAACATCTTGTGTAACAGGCCAACATGACTCTGATTAAAAAAGTAATAATAACACTTCTACACAACAGTATTGGCATGTTGATTTCAACGTGGCAGCAGTCACAGAAGTTTAAATTTTGGAAACAGAAATACCAAAGTGAAACTCTGATGGACTTATACCTAAAGAAGTAAATTTTAAGGAAACAATCCTTTAGCATTAACTTTGGCCTCTAAGCTGCCAAACTCACAGCATTCTGCAAGAAGCTTGGTTTTATGAATCTGAAACATAAGCTTTCATTTCAATAATACTTATAACTTAGATCAGCACGATAGACTTCACATCATAACAGCATCATGGTGCCTTACTGAGCAGAGCTTAATTCTTTTTGAAAGCTTGATTCAGAAATGCTAGAAAACATTCATTCCTAAAGGAGTCTTAAGAAGTAAACTGAGAACTGTAAAACTTACTTGACTCTAAAGGTCTGAGAACCATTCTAAGTCCTTTAGAAGTTTTTACTTCACTGTGGGAAATCACAGTATTCTGGATCAAGTGAAATGCTAGAAAAAAAAAGTTCTTGAATGCCATGTTTATGATGTTGGTCTAATTATACTATATCATAAAATTTTGCATTTCACAAGAATTTCTGATGAAATATTTTATATTAATGTTTCTTTCATTTATCAGAGCCTTGCAGAGCAAAGTTGCTCTCACCAGGGAATTTATATTCCTGATATTATAGTAATTCAATCATATAAAACAAAGGCTTGTTGGTGGATCTCTGCGTGTTAGGAAGACTGGGTGTGTAATCTTAATGAACAGTCATCTAACAAAAGAAACCTAAAGCCTTGCTCTCAAACAGACTTATGAACATAATTATACCTTTATTGAAGTTATTCCATTCTCCAACCCCTGCTGTTCCTGTTGTTTCTTAAAGATGGTTATTTTCTACTTAAAGAAAACAGACAGGCTTTAGAAGAAGAGCTGGTATTAAGTACTATTACACGATTTAATCAGATTCTCTGTGTAGCTTATAGAACAATAGTACAAATATTTCAACCTAAATAATAAAAGATTCAAAGAAACCCAGAATGGTTAGTTAGGGTAACCTAATAATTGGAGTAACAACTCACATGACTGCAGGATAGCAATGAGGGGGAAACAAGCCTTCCAAAGGCGATGACCATGCTCAGGGTATATCATTAGCACAGGATTGCATAGACTTGGCACAGCCATGGATGAAGAGATAGAAGGCATTAGCAATGTTAAATAATATGAGACAAAACATCAAGAGCCATCTTTTTAAAAGTTTTAGAGGAGAAAGCAGGAGGAATTTTAGGAGCAGCTGCTTGGATTAGGTAGCTGAAGCAAGGTGATGACAAGTTTCAGGATTGCTCTTTGCCCCTAGGGTTTGGTCTCTAGTTTATTCAGGGGATATTTGAGCTCTAGGGAAGAGTGTTTAAATAGCTCTTACTGTCGCATAACTGATTTAAAACCAAAATCTAATTTGCATTGTGAATTTGGAAACAACCATTTCCTATAGGCAGATGACATGTGGATAAGGGACGTAAAACAAGGAGAATCCTATAGGGAAAAGCAACCACAGTCCAATTAGATCTCAGTGAATGATATGGCATCCTTTTTGATTCAGCAGTTTTAGTAACATTGTGCCTTCTCCAGGTACCCACCCAGCAGACACATGCCTCCTCTATTCAGTTACCAGCAGCCCTGTAAATTCTAATTTGCTTTGTACACAATCCTTTATGCATTAAACCTTGTCTTTTTTTTTTTTTATCACCTTGTTAACACCTCCTACAGTGATGCTCTCAAGTCTTAAGTACACTCTGTAACTTTCCCTGATTTCCAAACTTCAGCCATAATTAATATCAGTATCATCTTAGCACTTGATATATATATGAATGTATAAGCATTTACAACACTGTATTTTATCTAGTTAAACATGTGCATGTCCCTCCAGTTATTATGGAGACTGAAACCTCTGAACCATATAACATTTCACAGCCCATATTAAGAACTCAAAAGATGTTTGTTAACAATATTTGCAATGATTTTATAAAAAAAAATTCTGGATTGTCTCAACTAACAAAGGCATCCATATAATATGCTCTAATGAATTTCCTTTCACTTTATGACTTGTACCGGAAATTATCCATTGGATAAGAGAATGTGCTTTTACCTTTCACATGGATGAAAGCATTAGAGAGTACCTACTAAAATACCAGGGGAAAAAATGGCATCCTGCTACAAAAGGGTGAAAGACACCACTGACAAAACCTTTATATATTTGTAGTGCACAGAAAGAGTCTGTAGATTCATGAGATGTTAGCAGGAAACCCATCAGACCAGGTGGGATAAACATCAAACACTTCTCAATTTATCCAGTGTTGCATAACAAAATTCTTAATCCTGCTAAAAAATGTCATGGCGGTACAATTCAGGGAACTCATTGGTAGAGGGGAGGTGATATTAGAAAGTCTATTCCTGTTGTTCAGTCATCAGCATAGCTGCCAGGCTTTCCTAATAGTGACCACATGCCTAAATCATCTTTAGTGCTTCATTTCTGATAATGTGATTTTGTGCTAGGAATTATACTTATTTATCTGCCTCTGCATTTTTTGAGCATTTTGTCCTTTTCTAGTGAATAAATATAGACCTATATAGGTCATAGGCTCTACTCAACTAGATGATGACAAGGATTTGAAGACCTGACCAATATCAATATGTGCAAAATGAGAATTACTTTCCCCACATAACAAGGCATCAAAGGAAGCTCAATTGACTTGAAGGGGTGAGAAAAAAAGTCAACATCCATGGGCATTAACAGTGTACATAACACATTTCATAGGAAATGTAGGAAATAAAGGTGCAGATACTGCAGCTGAGTTGGTCAGGACACCCCACATGCTATGTTGCTACATAGCCCTCAGTCGTTATGTGGTCACAGTCTCATAAAAAGAAATTCAAAAGCCAAATGGACTGAAACTGAAGTTTGACGGATGGAGGTTAGAAATAAAAATTAACTCCTTGTGAGAAGCAGTGAGCTCATGGCCTGAGATTTGTTCTAGCAACATAAATACATAGTGTATTTATTTTTATTATATAAAATTACATTAAAAAGGATTATTTTTATTATATAAAAAGAAGACA
>SJYQ01004239.1:167725-185175 GCA_006410935.1 Redunca redunca
GACCCAGGATGAGATGGTTGGATGGCATCACGGACTCGATGGATGTGAGTCTGGGTGAACTCCGGGAGATGGTGATGGACAGGGAGGCCTGGTGTGCTGCAATTCATGGGGTCGCGAAGAGTCGGACACGAATGAGTGACTGAACTGAACTGATCTTGCTTTAAACATATATTAATAAAATAAGAAATAGCAGAGATAAATAACTTGTCCATAGACATATAGCTAATAAGTGATGAAGTCAGGAATTTAAATTCAGGCAATCTAAAACTAAGCCATGCTCTAAACCTAAGCCTCTATGATACACTCTAAAATAATTAGTAAAAGAAAATATCACTATGAAATTTAATTTGAAGAAAAACTTATATTTTAAATTACTAACACTAATCAGAATAAGTTTCTGAAATCTCTAATTGATTCTACTTCACTGCATTCAACTTTTTGAATTTTATTATTTATTTTAAAGAAAAATGGTAAGAATTTAAATGTACAATAGTAAATGCTTTACAGAATTCCTTTATGATAGAGTTATTACTCAGTCATAAATAATGCCATAAAAGGTATTTATGGCTTGGGAACTAAGGAGTATTGTTAAGCAAAAAATGTAGACTTTGCAACACATGTGTGCTCAGTTACTAAGTCATGTCAGACTCTTTGTGACCCTATGGACTGTAGCCTACCAGGCTCCAAGGGATTTTCTAGGTAAAAATACTAGCACGGGTTGCCATTTCCTTCTCCAGGGGATCTTCCCGAGCCAGGGATCAAACCCATGTCTCCTGCATTGGCAGGTAGATTCTTTACCAGTGATCCCAACATGTAGAAAATTCCAATTTTCATAAAAGTGTTCTATGTGAAGTAAAAAACTGGGAATGATAAACATTAAATGTTAATTGCTATTTATTAGTAATTTTATATATTTCTATATTCTCAGATTTTCTATAATAAATGCTCAATGTCTTTGTCAGTGGGAAAAAGTTGCTTAAACATTCAAAGTGACCTGGATGCTTCTCCAGTCTGTGAACAAATTTACCAAGAGCCTAGAAAACTTTTCTGGGTACTAAGAACACAACAGTGGCAAAACAAAGCTCATACATAAGTAAAGTAAAGTATTAGGTCAATTTACGCTAAGAACTAACAAAGAGAACTTCAGCCCATAATGAAGCTTCAACCTTGTCACTCCAACATTAATCATACCTTCCTACTGGAGTGTGGGCCCTTCTCCTCTATTAGAAAAAAAGATCTTGAAATATTTTGTTTTGTTTGTTTGCCTTTTCCTCTCAATTAAATTTTGGGTACTTCATTCATCATCTCTAAACATGGTAGAAAGCCATAGCATTAGGGTGGACATAGAAAGGAATGTTGAGAAAGGAGTTAAGAAAAATTCATTGAGATGTCCCACACCTTGGTGACAATTTCCTTACCAGTATAAAGAAAGGAGAAATGTTGCTCCATTTAACTTATTAAATATTCCTATACAATGCATGCTATCCTTTTGCTTATTTACTGTTAAGAAACAATTTTATTGTGTTGCCAATAATTTATAATGTTTAAACATTCAAACTTGACTATATTTTTTGTACCAAATATATTTAGGAGAAATCATTGTAGCATCAGTATTTAAAATATGGTGGTTTTAAATGTATTCAGATATAACATACTGTATCAAAAATACATTAAAAGCTTTTTAAAAACTAAAATCATCTCCTCCACTCCTTTAAAGGTAACTTTTTTCTTAATTTATTTTTTTATTGAAGGATAATGGCTTTACAGAGTTTTGTTATTTTCTGTCAAACCTCAATATGAATCAGCTATAGACATACATATGTCCCCTCCCTTATAAAACTCCCTCCTGTCTCCCTCCCCATCCCACCCTCTAGTATCAACCCCTCTAGGCTGATACTGTATTAACTGTTAACCTGTTATTTAAACCTTCTTTCATATGTATATTAACATTAGGTTTTAACAATTTGAAAAAAGGGATTTATAAGAAAAATCTGGTCCCATGACTTCATGGCAAATAGATGGGGAAACAGTGGAAACAGTGGCTGACTTTATTTTTCTGGGCTGCAAAATCCCTGCAGATGGTGACTGCAGCCATGAAATTAAAAGAGGCTTACTTCCTGGAACAAAAGTTATAACCAACCTAGACAGCATATTAAAAAGCAGAGACATTACTTTGCCAACAAAGGTCTGTCTAGTCAAGGCTATGGTTTTTCCAATGGTCATGTATGGATGTGAGAGTTGGACTGTGAAGAAAGCTGAGCACTGAAGAACTGATGCTTCTGAACTGCGGTGTTGGAGAAGACTCTTGAGAGTCCCTTGGACTGCAAGGAGATCAACCAGTCCATCCTAAAGGAGATCAGTCCTGGGTGTTCATTGGAAGGACTGATGCTGAAGCTGAAATTCCACCTCATGTGAAGAGCTGACTCATTGGAAAAGACCCTGATCCTGGAAAAGATTGAGGGCAGGAGACGACAGAGGATGAGACGGCTGGATAGCATCACCGACTCAATGGACATGGGTTTGGGTGGACTCTGGGAGTTGGTGATGGACAGGGAGGCCTGGCGTGCTGTAGTTCATGGGGTCGCAAAGAGTCAGACATGACTGAACAACTGAACTGAACTGAACTGAAAGAAAGTAAGAGAAGAAACATAGGAAAGATCAAGCAGGAAAACAGGGAAGAAAGAAAGAAGGGAGGAGAAACCAAAAGGGAAACAAAAAAAGAAATGAAAATGACTTACCTCTATGGACCAGGTCCCAAACCTCATCAATTTGCTGGTGGCTTGGGAAATGACCACAATCGTTGAAGTACTTAAGGAGTTCACTTCTTTCTAATCCTTGCCAATCTTCTCTTTTAGCAAACATTGTTTCATAGACTACAAAGGAAAAAGATATTAGAAAATATTTTCTTTGTAAATAATATATCAAGTATATTCCCCACCTGAAAGTATCATTGGGATTTAAAAATACTTTCAGTCCAGTTTTATTCTGATATCTGATATCCGTGATGAGCACAACACCAGATCAGCCTCCTGGTGGGGGTGAGGAGAGGAAGTGGGCATGCTTCTCCCTCCCCACACCCACAGGAGGGAATCTGGACTTGCTTCCCCACAGAGAACACAGGCACCCTCCGGTCAGGTTTACAGGATAGTCGTCCATAGACTCTGCAAACATCACTGTTCAAACCACATCATGAGACATAGCACAGGGTTTCTGGGGACCTGACTTTTATTGATGTATTTCATCATTTCTTTCTTTTTTATTATTATCATTACTTTTGATTCCTAATTTTTTCATCTCTTTTTGACTTCTACCCACATTTTAACTACTTGGTGATTCCACTTTGGACTGTTTATATTACTGCTGATTTTGCCCTTACGGTGTCTACCTTTTGCTGATTTCATGCACTTCTACTTCCTATTTTAATGTCTTTTGTGACTCCTGGCTCAAGACTTCCCCAGAAAACCATTAAGTTGATCCATCCCTCAGCTACTCCCCATACTTGATGTTAGACAAAGTTTAGATCATGCCCAAGAGAATTGACACACATGATTTTTAAGTGTAGTTCTCCATTTTTTCTTTTCAAAAAGGTGAAATTGAGTCTCCATTCTGAAGTATATGGATTAACCCCTTGAAACTGATTGTTAATCAACGTTTATAAGATGAGAAGGTCTGTGCTCAGTATAGGTTTAGCTCTGAAATATGGGCTCCAAATGACAAAAGGCACCAGGGTGGTTTCTAAGTGAATGTATCACCCTGATAATAAACAATATGGACTTCAGTTTTCAATCCATTCATGTATCCAGTCAGTTGAGGTGGACAGTCCTGAGATATCAACAAGGTCAAGAAATGTTTAGTGATTGTAAAGGCTAAGTTCTTCAGTCCTCTCTTTCTCTGCGACCAGTCTCTGTCCTTCTATGGACCATACCCCACCAGGCTCCTCTGTCCACGGGATTCTCCAGGCAAGAATACTGGAGTGGGTACCCATTCCCTTCTCCTGGGGATCTTCCCCACCCAGGGACTGAACCTGCACCTAGCTTAGGTCTCCTGCATGGAGCAGGCAGATTCTTTACCACCAGCACTGCTTGGGAAGCCCATTGCCTGAAGACAAGTAGCTATTCCAGATTCTGAAACACAGCTGAAAATAAACATCAATGTCTATTAAGTATCTCTATGACTGCCTCTCTATATTCAAACAAGCAAACTAGAACAGTTGCTATTGTTTCTCCATTCATATTGCCTTGTCCCTTACATGTCTATGCAAACTAACCTGACTTTTTAAATTGCCAGCACCTACATTTCATGGCCTAAGGGCTCCCTCTGGCTGCAGGACTCTACTCTGCCCACCTGTACAGTGAGTCAAAAGTGCCAGGGAATCAAGGCTCCTCTTGGAATGGCCCTTAATCTCTGACTGGGGGAGTCAGTGGATATACACAGCCCTTGTGGCAAGATGGCTCCATTGTTCCCAAGAGGGATTAAGCTCTGGTTGCCCACATTCTCTGGGGGAGAATGCACTTATGTTCTTCCTTCATTCTCTTCTCTGTCTTCTCTTCTCATTTCTCCATTCTCCCAACAGTATTTCCTGGGATCAACTCCCCAATAAGACAGCAGTATTCCCTCTCACTTTTTAAAGGATTTTTAAGTAAATGGAGTCCAGGAGTTTCTTTTTATTTAATCAATTAATTTGGCTGCACCCAGACTTAGCTGCAGCCTGAGGGACCGTTGATCCAGGTTGTGGCATGCAGGATCTTCAGTTGAGGCAGGCGAACTCTCAGTGGCAGCACATGGGATACAGTTCCCTGATCAGGATGGAACCCACCTCCCTGCATTGGGAACACAGAGCCCTAGCCCCCTGGACCACCAGGGAAGTCCCTCTGAAGTTCCTCAGTGAGCAAAGAGTTTTCTCTTTCTCTCTCTCTCTTACTTGTTTTCTCTTTCTTCCTTCTTCTTCCTGCCTTTCCATCTCTCAAACGCTTTGCTCCTTCATGCTTTTTTCCCTGAAACCAAGCTGCTGGATGGAGGAAACTGATCAGAGTCCCATGGCTTACCTAGAATCTCTCTTTTTCTCTCTCTGATCTTTCTTCCTTAACCTCCAGCCACAGAAAGTGAGGCATTCTAGCTCAAAGAATTCTGGTTATTGGTAAATATTTTTGATACATAATTTTAGCATAATTAATAAAGTTAATGAAATCTATTCTTTCAAAAATGTTTTTGAGCCCTTCTGATAAACTGGTATTTGTTAATAGTGAGTGTGTACTATTGAACAAAACAATCACAGTCCTTGTCTTCATGGAACTTACAGTCCACTGTAAAATAAACATTTTGTGACTAGCTAAAACTATCAAAAACGTAGCATCTTTACATTATAAGGCAAAAAGTTGCTGATTCTGATTAAATATTATTTACTCACATCATTTTGTTCTTACTGTTTCAAATTTTTTAAAGAAAAGTTACAAAAGCAGTTTTATATTGAAAACAAAATTGAGACGGAGGTACAGAAATTTCTCTTAAGCCCTTTATCTCCACTCAAGCATAGTTTGCCTTGCCCCTATTATCAGTTATCAATGGATGCACCAAGTGGTGCCTCTGTTACCAAGGGTGAACCTACATTGACCTGACACATCCTAATCACTAAGGTCAATAGTTCACCTTATGGCTCGCTCTTAGTGTTGTGTACATTATTTGGGTTTGTGTATCCATCACTGGAATAATGTACAAAATAGTTCCATGGTCCTAAAACTCTGTGCTTGCTAATCCATCCTTCTTCCCACCCCAAGCCACCCCTAGCAACCATCGACCTTTTCATTTTCTCCACAGTTTTGCCTTTTCCCAAGTATCTGGTAGTTGAAATCATATAGTATGTAGCCTTTTCAAATTGGCCTCTTACACTTAATAATATACAGTCAAGTTTACTCCATATATTTTCATGACTGCTTCATTTCTCCTTAAAATGAAATATTTCATCTTCTGGATGCACCAGTTTATTTACACATTTACCTACTACTGTAGGTTGACAGCTTGGAAGCCCTTCCAAGCACTGGCAATTACAAAAAAGCTGCCATAGATATCCATGTGCAGGTTCTGTGTGGATATAAACCTCCTGTGGCTAAATACCAAGGAGAACGATTGCCGGATTGCATAATAAAAGCATGCTTAGGGCTTCCCAGGTGGCACTAATGATAAAGAACCCGCCTGCCAATGCAGGAGACATAAGAGATGTGAGTTTGATCCCTGGATCAGGAGGGCCCCTGGAGGAGGGCATGGCAACCCACTGCAGTGTTCTTGCCTGGAGAATCCCATGGACAGAGGAGCCTGGCAGGCTACAGTTCACTCACAAAGAACTGACAACGACTGAAGCAATTTAGCACGCACACACCAAACTGCATTTCACAATGGCTGTATTGTTTAGATTTTACACCAACAATGTGAAAGAATACTCCACATTCTTATCAGCATTTTGGTATTGTCAGTGTTCTGGATTTTGGTCATTCTAATAGATGTGTAGTGGGATTTCTTTTTGTTTTCATTTTCATTTCCCTGAAAACAAATGATGTGGAGAATCATTCCATGCATTTAATTGTTTTCTGTATATCTTCTTTCCTGAGGTCTCTGTTGAGACCTTTGGCCCATATTTTAATCAAGTTGTTAACTTTATTGTTGCGTTTTAAGACCTCATTGTATATTCTGGATAACAGTTCTTGTTTAGACATTTCTTTTCCAAATATTTTCTTTCATTAAGTGGCTTGCCTTCCCATTCTCTTGCTAACCCATGAATCACAGCAAGCCAGGCCTCGTGTCCATCACCAACTCCCGGAGTTCACCCAAACCCATGTTCATTGAGTCAGTGATGCCATCCAGCCATCTCATCCTCTGTCATCCCCTTCTCCCCCTGCCCCCAATCCCTCCCAGCATCAGGGTCTTTTCCAATGAGGCAGCTCTTCACATGAGGTGGCCAAAGAATTGGAGTTTCAGCCTCAGCATCAGTCCTTACAATGAACACCCAGGACTGATCTCCTTTAGGATGGACTGGTTGGATCTCCTTGCAGTCCAAGGGACTCACAAGAGTCTTCTCCAACACCACAGTTCAAAAGCATCAATTCTTTGGCAATCAGCTTTCTTCACAGTACAACTCTCACATCCATACATGACCACTGGAAAAACCATAGCCTTGACTAGACGGACCTTTGTTGGTGTAACATCTCTGTTTTTTAATATGCTATCTAGGTTCGTGATAACTTTCCTTCCAAGGAGTAAGCCTCTTTTAATTTCATGGCTGCAATCACCATCTGCAGTCATTTTAGAGCCTCAAAAAAGAAAGTCTGACACTGTTTCCACTGTTTCCCCATCTATTTCCCATGATGTGATGGGACAAGACGCCATGATCTTTGTTTTCTGAATACTGAGCTTTAAGCCAACTTTTTCACTCTCCTCTTTCACTTTCATCAAGAGGCTTTTTAGTTCTTCTTCACTTTCTGCCATAAGGGTGGTGTCATCTGCATATCTGAGTTTATTGATATTTCTCCCGGCAATCTTGATTCTAGCTTATACTTCTTCCAGTCCAGCGTTTCTCATTATGTACTCTGCATATAACTTAAATAAGCAGGGTGACAATATATAGCCTTGACGTACTCCTTTTCCTATTTGGAACCAGTCTGTTGTTCCATGTCCAGTTCTAACTGTTGCTTCCTGACCTGCATATAGGCTTCTCAAGAGGCAGGTCAGGTGGTCTGGTATTCCCATCTCTTTCAGAATTTTCCATAGTTTATTGTGATCCACACAGTCAAAGGCTTTGGCATATTTAATAAAGCAGAAATAGCTGTTTTTCTGGAACCCTCTTGCTTTTTCAATGATCCAGCAAATGTTGGCAGTTTGATCTCTGGTTTCTCTGCCTTTTCTAAAACCAGCTTGAACATCTGGAAGTTCACAGTTCATGTATTGCTGNGTCCATGAACTGCTATTCTGTTATAAATACATAGTTTTTCCTTTGGGAGCTCCTACCTCCCTCCAATGAATATAGCCCCTATGCAACTCCCAATCAAATTTCTTTGTCCTACACCAAGGCAAGGTGTTGAAGATATAACTCATGCTAAACCAACCAGGAGTTCTCTCCCTAGAATTTAAATTTAAAGCTCAAGAATAAAAAGTCATAAAGTGATAGCATCTTTTGTATCCCCCCAGAGGCAAATAAGAGATGACCCCTTATTTTTTGCTCCCTAGATCTCTGGAGCTACTCTGGTTCATGTTCCATCTGAAATCTGATTCTTCAGCTATCTTTCTTTGAAATTTCCTTTTTTTTTTTCTTTAGCCAAAATGGAATCCTAATAAATTAATCCTCATATGTCACCTTAAAATGCAAATAGCTTGCAACAATAAAAATATTGTCTACTTGTGTTTTCTATGGGTAATTATATGTAAGGTTTTAATGGTTAAATAAATTCCAAACCTAAAATCAAATCAGAAAGGACAGCATCACTCACATTTTTTTCTGTCCATCCATTCCTCCAGCTCTGTGAGGTTTATAATTTGTCTTGTCCTCCAAAGACCAAGGCGATATTTAACACGATGGATCTGTCTGCAGTACATATTTATAACCGTCCTCAAATCTGGTCCATGATAGAAAGCCTGTAAAATAACAGTATAAACAATTGAACTCCTTATATATTTCTGTTATTTTTACTGAATCTGATTGTGTCCTATTCATTTCGTCTATTTCACCCAGTTTCTTAGAGCATTTATTTATGTTTCTAAATAAGGTTAGCAAAGTACATGCATCATAGAGTGGTACAATCGAGAGAACATCATTTTGAATTGCTTTGGCATCACATACTTATGCTTGCCATAATGTAGAAGTTTCAGTATTGTATAATTTCATAGAAGCTTCCCAGATTGGTGTAGAGATTTCTATAATATGTAGCCCGCTTAGCCAGAAAATAAAAATAAATAAAAGTTTTATTAAGGCATTACTCTGTAATGGATGATTCTGTCCACTCTAGGTGCTCAAATCCTTGTATTTTCTTTCTTTCAGAAACTGTATATTTATGTGTTGTACCTATTTTTCACTGGATTTTTATCATACGTACATACCTGTTCTATCAGCTTGTATTTGTGACTATATTTTTCTGTATGCACATTTTCTACATTCCACTCAAATAAACTTTTTAAAAAGTATAAAAATTTATCTATTTCATTTTTTTGTAAATAACCAGTTCCATCTTATTTATCCATTCAATTATTTTTACATTTTATATTTTCTAGCTTATTACTTTCTCTCCTTATCTTTATTAATTCCTTTTTTAAGCTTTCTTTTCTCCTTCTTGACTTCTTGAATTAAACACTTCATTCACCAATTTTCATTATGTTTTTAGGAATCTATTTAGGTTCATGAAATTTCTTCTGAGTCTGCTTTCCTTTGATATGCTTTGCATACTATTACACAAATAAAAACCCTAAAGCATAAAATCTTTAGCTTTCCCAAGGTCCTATAGTTAGTAAATTACAGAATTGGTTCTAAATCCACAACAAGGATACTTCACAGTCAACACTTTTAATTATATACTATATTCCTCTTAATTTACTTACCCATTCTGTACATTTTTGCTTTAGTTCTTTCCTAGTTTATTTATTATTACACTTATGATTGATTGTTCTTGCTCTTGTCATTTATTTCCTGTTTTGTGTGATTCTTTAAAGGTTGGTTTTATTATTTTATTTTTCTTCACTTTTGTTTAGTTTTATGGTTCTTCTCTGACATTTTTATATACTATGTTTAAGCCTATATTTCTTAATTTGTCAAAATTTTCAATGAAATAATATTTCTTGATTTACTTGAAAAAAAATAAATTAGCATAATTTCACTACTTTTCTTTTCTCCTTCCACCTGAATTCCATCAGAATTGGGCAGATTCTTAATGTTTGCTAGTGTCTTTCAACATTTAATTACATTTTCCAATGTGTAATTTTAATCTCCCTTTTGTTCAATAGAGCTTTGTCACTTTGTTCGTTGTTGTTGCCTTGTTTTGTTTTAAATAATGAATGGGTCACACTTTAGGAGCACTCCCCACCATGTGAATCTTAGTAGAAGGCAGAGCTCCTGTCCTTCGATTTGAAGCCACAAATCAGATGCTCACGACCAAACCTCCACTGTTGCTAGGATGCAGACATGCGACAAAGCCTCACCCATTATCTACACAAGCCTCAGGTTTTGACTAGAAACTAATAATGCTTTTAAAAGGGAAACAGTGGGAAATCTATTCATGTGGAAGAGTCACCTTGGCACAATATCCATTTTCCAAGGGTGGCATTTGCAGAGGGAGTACAGGATTCAGCAGTTGCATCAGACTTTGCGCAGGATTTGACTGCAGTCCAGGGAGCTATCTAGGCTAGCCTTCATCATTCCTCTATGTTTCTGAGCTTACTTCTTCAGACATCTGCCCAAAATTTTACTCAATACCTTCCTGCTTAAGTCTGTCAGTAGGTTCCTCTTGCTTATAATTAAGAATCAAGCACTGTTTTAATTGTATTCTTAGAATATAAACCAAAAGGTCCCTGCTTAGAGTGCTGCTTGGTTGAATGGTGACATTTGCTAAGGGAGAAGGAACGTTTGGGCAGTCACCAAACCCAAGCTGAGTGTTTTTTCCTCCAAATTTAATAAATACTCTTTTGTGGACACAACCTATCTCATGGAAAAACCCTTCTCAGATCTGAGGCATTCAGAAGGCTACCTAGGAGGTTTTCATGGTTAAGAAGTTGGTCAGAGAAAATGGCAGTCGTCCATCTGTGTGCTTCTTATTATAGCATGCCTCTCTGCCAGCCTTCTGCACAGAAATATGCCTTAGTTACGATGCCATGTCATCTCAGTATGCAAATCTTTAACTATATTTCTAAATTTTTCTGAAGATAGAATTAATCAGAAAAAATGTACAAATTGATACAACAGCAATATTTAAATAATAGACAATGCAAACTACTGATTATAATTTTCCAATCCATGTTGACTTAAACTGTAAATGTATCATGCTTGTCATACATCAGGATTAAAACATTTTACAAATAAAAGTCTGCTTTGTATTTGATATGATCATGTCTTTTGTTTCTAAGTAATGAATTTATTTCTTGTTTGGTTAATTCCACTACTATATAGTACTTAGTGGTACTCAATTTCTTTGATTACTAGCAAGAGTAGTCTCTTTTCATGTTTACTAACCATTTACATTTATTCTACTGTGAAGCACTAGTTCACATTTTCTACCCATTTTTGCCTAGGCCTTCATTCCTAGAAGCATTGGGAAAACTGACCTGACCCTCTTTATCACACCGTGCCTGAACTTTCCTGATCTAACACGTTTCAGTTTTCTTCATATGTCTCTAGCTATTGTTTCATTATTTGTGAAATCCTCACCTCTGGCTTCCCCTCTGAGCATTGGTCTTTCTCACTTTTATCTTTATATGCCTCTATCCTTACTTTTGGAGAAGGAAATGGCAACCCACTCCAGTATTCTTGCCTGGAGAATCCCATGGATGGAAGAGCTTGGTGGGCTACAGTCCACAGGTCGCAAAGAGTCAGACATGACTGAGCGACTTCACTTTCACTATCCTTACTTTATATACTCTCTGGACAATGACATAAATTCCAATGGCTCTAGACAGCACCACTAATAATGATTCTAAAATCTATGGATGAAGGCAGAGTACAGGAGGGCATCCTTGGTTGGGGAGCTGAATAAAATTGTACATCCTCTCACCCCTCCTCCATTGTGTTGAAATAATTTATTCAAAAACATGAACCCTGAATATTCTAGACCTTGTGAATAGATTAATGAACAGAAAAAATTCCTGATAGAAGGGACAATAATCCAATGAACAAATATGTATTACATGGTAGTAAGTAGTGCAAAGAACAATAGTGTTTTTAATAGAATAAGGAATGATCAGAGTAAGTGTTTTTTTGTTGTTGTTTTTTTAATAGGGTAGTATTGGGCAGGGTTTTTGATAATGTCACAGTGAGCAGAGACATGAATGAAGAAAGCCATGCAGTCATCTGGAGAAAGAGCTTTCTCCGAGATAAAGTGATAATCACTGCCAGATTGAACCATTTAATGTGTGGGAGAGTTTTGTATTCTTCAGGTGTGTTAATAGAAAAAGTTTTAGAACTTCTCATGAATCCCAAATGCTTCCCTGTGCCCCAGTCATCTTTCTGAGCTTTAGACTCATGTCCCCAACTGCTTCCCAGACGTCTCAAGGATGTTGCACAAGCACTTCAAGCTCAGTGTTGAAAAACGGACTCTACCTCCCTTTCTTTCCCTCCACCTCTCCTACTCATTCCTCCTAAGTTCTGTATTTCACAACCATTCATCATGTTGCTCAAGACAAAAGCCTCAGAACCATTATTGACTCCTCCCACTTCCTCATCTTCAAATCCAGTCAATTTCAATACCCTATCTCCTGTCCATTTCTCCAGCCGTACCCCAAGTCAACACCATCACGCACCATGGATTACTGAATAAGCATACTAGTGGTTCCTTCTCTAATTTTGTCATCCTCTTTACTCAATTCATTGTCCAGAGTCAGTAATTTTCCTAAAATAGCAAATCTCTTCCACATCATTCACCTCCTCTAAAGTCATCCATTCTGATACACTAAGCATAAACTCCTTAGTATGGTTTTAAGAACATTGTTCATCTGCTCCTACCTTCATGTCCCTCTATTGCCACTGTCCTCCCAATCAGCCCCCCAAATATTCTGTCTCACCTAAGGCCACTGATATTTTCTTTCCCTGGGCCTACACTCTCTCAATTTCCCAGTCTACACAGACAAAACACACTTCCCAGACAAAACAAAATTACTCTTCATCCTACAGATCTCAGTTTCATGGGACTACTCCCATACCAGGCAGAGGCCTTTGGGTTAAATGGTCTTTCTAAGTTCTCATTATTAAATACCTGAGACTTCCTCCATTTCTGTCTGGACTATTTGCTCTATGCACCAGGCAAGAAATCAGATCAAGTAAATAGCAACTATGATTGATTGTTTTAAGTATTTAGAATATATTAACATAGTTCTCCCTGTTTGTGCATGCATGCTTGGGCACTCAGTCATGTCCAGCTCTTTGCGACCCTTTGAACTGTAGCCTACCAGGCCCCTTTCTCTGTGAAATTTTTCAGGCAAGGATATTGGAATGGGTGGCCAATTTCTCCTCCAGGGGATCCTCCCAACCCGGGATCTAACCCTTGTCTCCTGCATCACCTGCACTGCAGATGGATTCTTTACCACTGTACCACCTGGGAAGCCTGGAAATAAATAATGCTGATAGTTAAACGCAGTAATCTCTGTAGTCTCCTTATGGCTGATATAATAAAATGCTGCTTCATTATTTCTAAATAAACCCAATCTGGAGTATTTCACAGAAAAGATAGAAATTGTTCAGTCTCTTGAGGGACCTTAAAGTGACATTCTAGCAGATACTGTCAACAGTCATAAGCTCTGAAGTGCCAGCCAAACAATATGACTATGGAAGTTTCCCGGTGGAGGGATTGCCACAGTCTTGACAATTTTCCAGTGATACGTTGTGTGGCCCCTAGACCAGAAAGTCTATCAGGAATTCCCCCAACAGCAACCCGGGACACAGGCTCAGCCCTGGAAACGGACTATGTATGCATTACAGGCCTGCCATACAAGCATTTCAACAGTGAGCAAAACAGCATTAACTATATCAACAGAGCAGCCATGCAACATACAAAGCAGCATACCAATGGTGGAGTGAAAAGGAAAATCCATGGCCATAGCAAGTTTTATAACCAAACTGAAGTCAACAATCTAGTTTATATTTGTTGGGATCCTTCAAAAAGGCTTCTCACTCTTTTTATTTCCAATTTTACTTCCATATAGAAATTAAAATTTTTCTTTGTCAATCTCTCCGTTTCATTATCATCTCGGGCCCATTCCTGCTCTCTAAGTTTTCTAGACCTATTTTGTCCCAGATGTTATGGATGATGGTAAACATTAGGAACTGCTGTAATTGAGTTAAATTATGATATAACTGGGCGTCCCTGGTAGCTCAGCTGGTAGAGAATCAGCCTGCAATGCTGAAGACCCTGGTTCTTCCTGATTCTTGGATCAGGAAGATCCCCTGGAGAATGGATAGGCTACCCACTCCAGTGTCCTTGGGCTTCCCTGGTGGCTCAGCTGGTAAAGAATCCACCTGCAATGTGGGAGACCTGGGTTCAATCCCTGGGTCCAGAAGATCCCCTGCAATTCACACCAGTATTCTGGCCTGGAGAATTCCATGGACTGTATAGTCCATGGGGTCGCAAAGAGTAGGACACGAATTACATTATCATATGTATAATGTCATGCATATGACATGCTATATTTATTTATACATGTTGATATATACATCTCATATATATATGAATCTTTAGTGCCCTGACAAACTTCTATAACTATATTTTGTTGTATTAATTTATTCATTCAAAAAGTCCTTTGTTGAGTACCTGTCACATGCTAAGCACTGTTCTAGGTATTGAACACAGTAGCAAACATGACAGAAAACAACATAAACAAACATACACAAACAAGTAAATAAACATGAAAAACAGCAAATAAGTGAATGTAGTTAAAATGAGAGAGACTATATGTGTCAAAACAATATGTGGTATTATAAATAAAAATAGTGTGTACTCCCAAACAGGTCATACAGATTGTAGTGTCCATGACAGACATCTAAACAAAAGGTCAAAATGTAGAATGACTAGCACAATAATGACCAGAAATGGAGAAATCAGCTCTGCTTGATGGACCAGAGAATATGTCTCAGTTCAGTTCAGTTCACTTCACTTAGTCGTGTCTGACTCTTTGCAACCCCATGGCCTGCAGTATGCCGGGCTTCCCTGTCCATCACCAACTCCCGGAGCTTACTCAGACTCATGTCCAAAGAGTCAGTGATGTCATCAACCATCTTATCCTTCTCCTCCCACCTTCAATCATTCCCAGCATCAGGGTCTTTTCCATTGAGTCCAATGAGTCAATTCTTTGCATCAGGTGGCCAAAGTATTGGAGTTTCAGCTTCAGCATCAGTCCTTCCAATGAATATTCGGGACTAATCTCCTTTAGGATGGACTGGCTGGATCTCCTTGCAGTCCAAGGGACTCGCAAGAGTCTTCTCCAACACCACAGTTCAAAAGCATCAATTCTTTGGCGCTCAGCTTTCTTTATAGTCCAGGTCTCACATCCATACATGACCACTGGAAAAACCATATCTTTGACTAGACAGACCTATGTTGGCAAAGTAATGTCTCTGCTTTTTAATATGCCATCTATCTTGGTCATAGCTTTTCTTCTAGATGTGGACATTTAAGTTCTTAAAGAAAGAATTGGAGTTTATTAGAAAATTAGGGAGGAACAGTAATCCACTCTGAAAGGTCAGCATTAACACATAAGATAATAGTAATCAAACAGGGAATGAAATTATTTGGGCTTTGCTGGAGCACAGGGTATTAATGAAGAAGTGTCATGTGATGAGCCTGGACAGCAGGAAAAGGCCAGACCAAGGAGCTCATGTGTGCTGTATACTAGAGAATTCATAGTTCATCTGATAAGCAATATGGAGCCATCAAAAGACTATAAGGAATAGAATAAGGTCATCAGAGTGCAATTTCCTCCATTGTACATGACAGATTAGATGGGAGTAGGTCTACAGGCAGGGAGACCAATCAGGAGACTACTGCAGCTTTCCATGCGAGGGGGTGATGAATAGGAGGTCTGGCAAGAGCCCCATGAGGAAGAGCAGCATAAGAAATATTAAAGAAGTAGTGACCAACTGAATATGGAAGTGAGTGAGTTGAAGGAGACTAAGAAAACTCCATGGACAATGGGTGTTGGGTGAGTTCACCAAAATAGGTAGTACAGGAAAGGAATAGGTTTGTGGAATAAGAAAATGAGTTCATTTAAGGCTCTGTGGAGTCTGATTTAACTATAGACCTTGCAAACAAGCAATTAAATGCCTCAATCTGGAGCTAGAGAGACCAGTCTAGGATACGGCTTTAGATTAGATTAGGGAGCAATTAGCCATAAAGTAGGTCAATGATATAATATGTAGAATAAGCATGGCCTTTGGGGTCAGACAAAGGTTTGAATTCTAGCCTGGTCACTTACCAGCAGTGCAACTCTCTTCAAATGACTTAATTTCTCTGAGCATGAGTTTCTTTACATATAAAATGAATATAGCAGCTATTTCACATAATGAGTGAAAGATTAGCTATATGGAATGTTTTATTTCAGAGTTTTACATGCTTTATCCTATAAAATCATCAGAACTACAAATGTATGTTATATGAATATATTTGCTCAAACTCCGGGAGATAATGAAGGACAGAGAGCTGTTGTGCTACAGTCCATGGGGTCACAAAGAGTCAGACACAACTTAGCAACTGAACAATAAAATGTACATATTAATGAGTGTATACATATACATACAGAGACAGGCAAATGGATTATGTTCTAATAGCATCTCAATGTTCTCAGAGAAATGTATTCAGGATATACAGTACAAGGCCATTTGAGAGGGCTCCTCACAGAAGATCAAGCAATTCAGGTGGGCACTCCTGACCTATTCTTTCATTTCTAGTTGGTTTTCTAAATTTCATTATTGGTAGACTTCAGGTGAGAATATGTTTGGAGTTCTCTCAAAGGTTCACCAAAATCCATCCATTCAGATTCTCCTGCATTTGCCCAACCAAAATAGGTCCTTATGATTTATTTTGAATGTCAGGACTGCTGTTTATAAAAGTTGCTACGTGGATATGTGTAGTTTCTTTTTAAGGTAAAGGTTTATGCTCTGCAAGAGTACCCAGGAGTAAGAGAAGTAGAAAGTTGCTTTAAACAGAGAATTAGCATATAGCATAGGAGAAATAAAACCAATGCATAGATAGGTGCTCTGAGCCTCAGGGTAAAAGTAGTCCCAGGACTGTTGGGACTTTGTTCACGGTCTCCAGCTTGACACAATCTGCAACTGTCACAAGAGAAGATTATTCATAACAATTTTTTAAACCAAAGAACTTTATTTTGGAAAAATCATAGGTATATTGACCAGGTTATTATTCAAAAGTCTGTTAATTGAATGTAAACATACACCGATGAATGTATGGATAAAGAAGATATGGATTATACATAATGTATGTGCTCAGACACTCAATCATGTCGGACTCTTTTCGACCCCATGGACTATAGCCTGCCAGGCTCCTCTGTCCGTGGGATTTTTCTAGGCAAGGCTACTGAAGTGGGTTGCCATTTATTCCTCCAGGGGATCTTGCCGACCCAGGGATTGAACCCACGTCTCCTGCCTCTCCTGCACTGGCAGGCAGATACTTTACCACTGAGCCATGTGGGAAGCCCCATACATATAATGTTTTATATTATATGTATATATAAAAAGCATATATAATATATATTTATGCTTA
>SJYQ01004239.1:185259-201179 GCA_006410935.1 Redunca redunca
AAACAGATAACAGAGATTAAGAGGTATAAACTTACAGTTGTATATGAGTCATGGGTATGAAATGTACAGTATGGGGAATATGCTCAATAATTATATGATACCTTTGTATGGTGACAAATGATAACTAGACTTGTTGTGGTGATCAGTTTGAAACATATAGAAGAATCAAATCCTCTGTTGTATAACAGGAATTAACATAGTGTTATAAGCCAATTACACCTCAAAAACTAATAAAAAGGCAAATAAACAAACTCATAGTAAAAGACATCAGATTTGTGGTTACCAGAGGCAGGAGGCAGGGGAAGGAGAAATCAACTGAAGGCAGGGAAAGGTACAAACTTCCAATTATAAGACAAATGAGTACTAGGGATGTAATGTATGACATGATAAATATAACCAACACTGCTATATGTTATATATGAAAGCTGTTAAGAGAGGAGAACCTAAGAGCTCTCATCATGAGGAAATTGTTTTTCTATTTCTTAATTTTGTATCTACAGGAGATGATGAATGTTCATTAAACTCATCATGATAAATCATTTTATGATGCATATAAGTTGAATCATTATTCTGTATACTTTAAACTAGTACAGTGCTATATGTCAGTTATATCTCAGTAAAACTGGGAGAACAAAGAATTTTTAAACACATTATAATATTCAATATATGCTTTACCTTGGTTATTATTCTTTGGAATCTTTTGCGTTCGAGCCACCCTCTGACAAGTGCCTGCACGATGGTGACCATTTTAATTATGTTTTTGGTTATTGCAAATTTTTTTCTTCCCCGGAACACTTGGAAGATCTCTATGTGTGGTCCAATTCTTTTAACTTTATTGTCGGTTTTATCACTTTTACTAAGAATGGATTTGGGGCTAAAAATAAAATATAAAATTTCTTATTATAGTTAATAAGAAAAACAATCTTCTAAAAAGTCAAATTCAATTTCATAATGAATATAATGAAATAGAAAATACACTGTAATTAGCACATAGAATTCATGTGTTTGTGTGTATATATATATATATATATATATATATATGTATATCATCTGAACATTCCAATAGGGTTCTCCAAAGAAAGTTGAATACGTCAAAATCAATATAACATGCATAAATTGACCTTCTGAAGAAATGAAACCTAAAAGAAAGTAAATCTGTCAAAGTTTATCCACAAGTATTCAAAAGAGAGATACAGTATCTAAGGAACAAAATATTTTCATATGACAAGGCACATTAGTAAAAATAACTTTCCTGTCCCAGAAGCTATTTTAAACTAAAGACTGCTGCAAAATTATTCAGCACTGATTCTCTGCTTACCAAACTCCTCTGAAAAGTAATTTTATTTTCCAAATGCTTCCAGTTGAGAGGCAGGGTATGTACTGATAGTGCCATGGACCACAGGATCACAGAAGTGAGTGATCCTACTGGAAAACATGACAAGGCTTGCAGCACTGATGTGGACAGCCCTTGCAGCTGTGATGACCACGTGAGAAGACTTTCTGCATGAACAGCCTGTGACCTTGGTAATCTGTCTGCTTTTTGCCCTCGTATAATCTTTTGTATTTTTAACATGGTAGTCAGGTTTTTCAAAGCCTTCCAAAGTTCAAAGTGTAGTTTCTTTGCAATTTTTAGCAGACAAACATCTCTTTCTCCTCTTAATTGCTTTTGCTTCTGCATCTTTCACAGCTGGAGTTCCAATGAGATAGCCAGGTCGTTTCACACACCAGACCCGAGTCTTGCCCTACAAAGTGCACTGTGTATAGACTTCTAAATCCCAGACCCAACTTTCTTGATTCCCAGAGTGAATATCATTGACTGTTTCTACAATTTTCTTCTCTGGATCTGTTTTGATATTTGCGCTAAGCTGGCTCTTATAGACTCCTGTTCTAGTTCGCACATGGTCATTATTTTTCTTCCCCCGGTGACTAAAATGTTGGAAGTCTGATTTTGATTATTGACTCCAGCCATCTAGTCTCTGTTGGGTGGTAGATAGTAGATAACAGGGGATCTTTTTTCCATTTGTTTCTTCTGTTAGTTTGTCTTGAAACTTGTGGTATCTTCTAATATGCCTTGTACTATCAGTATACCTAAAATCAAGTTTCCTCTGTGGCTCAGCGGTAAAGAATCTACCTGTAATGTAGGAGATGCATTCCTGGGTCAGAAGGATCCCCTGGAGAAGGAAATAGCAACACACTCCATTCTTTTTGTCTGGAGAACCCCATGGACAGAGGAGCCTGGCGGGCTATAGTCCATGGGGTCAAAAAGAGTCAGACACAACTTAGCAACAAAACAACTACAACAAAACCTAAAATCATTTGAGATACTTTTGTACCCACTAGACTGGAGATCAGCTCCAGATTAGGAAATTCATAACAAGTAGTCTTTGGAGATCCTTTCTGACTCTTGGACCTTCCTACACAGAAGTAGCCACTACTGACCAGTGAGATTTGCTCAAGCACAGACAACTGTCCTCTGGATTTACTTTTGATCTAAAGCTAAAGACACGGGACTGAGGCTAGCACTTCTGTTTGTGTATACAAATAAACATTGTCCTGTCTTTGCAAAAGAAAGGAAGTTAGCCTTGTATGATGTTCGTATAACAGTAGTTCTTTTGTATCTTTGGCTGGGTCTTTCATTCTCTCTCTTGAGAAAACTTCCATACACTGAGTCAAAAATATAACATGTTGTGCTGGAGAGAAATATTTAAATAGACAAAGTTACCAGAAAAGGCATAGAAAATAAAGCAAAGTTTTCTTTTTGGTTGTTTAAATTAAGACTGATTTTGAATAGCTCATAAAAGAGGGCACTCTGCCTTCTAAGAGTATTTTTGCTCTGTTATATCAATTTTTATGAACAGGCCTCTATGTATGAGATAAACTGGGAATGCAAATAAAATAGAAATGGTTACTTCGAACTTGTTCGGAGTTTTAAGACCTACTGTGAAATCAAAAGGATTTTGAGTTCATGACTTTTTTTCCTTTTTCTCAGAAGAAATAAGAGAAGTCTTCTAGAAACACATACATGAGCCAACTTTATGGTCAAACTTATACGTTCTAACAATAATGTATAAATGAATCTTAAAGGGACATATACACCTGACCATAAGGTGATGTGTGCTGTGTATTGTACCAGCGGTGGTCGCTGGCTCTCTGCTATTCTCCTAAGTTGCCTTAAATGGCACAGAATTCTTTGTCACGTACTGAAAACTGTCTGTGGTGTGGAAATGTTAGGGGAAGCACACTGATTGAAACCACCCACCCTGGCCAGGCAGCATAGTAACCATTTGTATGAGCTATTTTACGACAGGAGGTCCTGGTAAGGAACACAGAACTAATGAGCCTCCACCAACTGGGAGAGTTCGGGAAAGGTCAAAAGGAGACACCATGTTTCTGACCACCTCCCAGAATCCTTCTCTCTGGCATCTATCTGGGCTGAACAAGGTGTGCACCACCAGGAAGGACTCTGAGTCAGAATGACTGGATAAGACAATCCAGAAACTAATCCCATCACCATAATACCCAAGACTAGCCAAGTGGCAGAGCTGTTCTCCTGAGTTCCCTTACCCTCCTGCTCTCTGCCCAGGTGCCCTTTCCCAGTGAAATCTCTTGCTTTGTCAGCACATGTGTCTCCTTGGACAATTCATTTCTGAGTGTTAGACAAGAACCCAGTTTTGGGCCCTGGAAGGGGTCCCCCTTCCTGCAACAGAAAGGGGTTTGGGAGAGGGAGGGGGAGAATTGAAGTTAGTTATTTTGGTTAAAGGCTATAGTTAGCATGAATGATTAGAATGAGTGATTAAAAGCTATAGTTAACATAAGTGATTAGAATGACATTAATGAAAAGAAAAAGGAAATGCAAAAACGTTTACAAAATGATGGATATGTTTTGTCTGCTTTTTAATCAATTGCAAAAGAAAAGGATTTATCTTGGGCCCTAGTCAGATGGACTTTGATCAACAACACATCTCTAAACAATTGGAATGTTAAAAGAAATGGAAATTTGAAGCTGAAGAATAATTTATAGAAGACTTGATGGAAAGTGAATTATATTTACAAATAATGGGTTTGAAAAGAAGCTATGAAATACACCAAATTTTGATAATAGGTCACTTTGGGTAAGTTTAATCCTCAAATAGAGAAATGCTTGTGAGTCCTTGACTATGAAATGTTGCATGGGCGGTACAAACAAAAAAGTAAAATCAAAATTTGATTTTCTTTCTGTTGCACTGAAAAAACTGATTTTTGAATAACAGTCTGCTCCTAATAGGAGAGGGGGAAATCATTCAGGGCCTTTATTACAGTTTTCCTAGGAAGCAAAAATTCCTTACATCACACAAAAATATTTCTTATAAGTACTTATACATTTTTTCTCTTCTTTGTGATCTACTTCTTACAAAATCTGGTATTCCTAATATTTAATGTGATTTGTGACTATGTTACTTTGTTTTTTACTCTAAGGGCACCTATGACTTTTGTTGATACTTTGCAGCCTCTCAAAATTCTTTGCAATTCATATTTAAATGCTATATTTAGAAACAAAAGCCTGCTGGTTCAAAACTCAAAATTCTTAAAGATCTAACTGTTTTAAATATGGCCTGAATAACCATAATTTTTGGCCATTTAGAGCCTGCCTGCTTTGCATTTCCTATAAAACTATAACCAACATTTACTAGCCAAAGACAAGACAAACTTTGAGGCTATGAGAGACTCCAAGCCACTGCTGCCCATCAGAGTTCACTGACCCAGAGACTCCCCTTCTTGCTGTGAGTGAAATCACCTAGACATGTAAGCTCCCCCTCCTGTACTCCCTCAGGAGGTCCCTCTCTCTCTTCCCCTTCTGAATGGTGACTCAATGTCATGGTGTCTAGGTCTTCTGCTGTGAGGGACTTCCTCTCTCACAGCTGTCCATGTGAGCCAAATAAAGTGTGTTATGTGCCATTTTCACCCACGACCATATCTTTTCCTTGATTTTTCTCAGGATCCTTGAGCTCATTACAATGTCCACAGTTTTATTTGACTCAGCACTACTATATTGAAAATTGTCCGATGTATCCAAGTCCACACCACAAAAAGATACCAAAGAAAAATCTCTTTAAGTTAAATATATAACAACTAAAATATTGTTAATATACATATATTAGGAGCACACTATGTGGTAAGGGGTTTGGGAGAGGGAGGGGGATTGCATTGATGGCTAATTAATGCCTCTTTATGCCCCAATCTTTGCAATGTGATTTTACAGCCCCACCCATCAGGTGGGGAATCAAGCTACCCACCCAACTAGGTTAGCTCTGTGAATTGCTTTGACCAAAAGAATTCAGTGGAAGTGATGCTATGCCAGTTCTTAGCATGTGCCGCTAGAGGCCTTACACAGTTCCATTCTCCAAGGCCTTACACAGTTCCATTCTCCTGGAACTCGTCATGTACATGAGAACAAGCCAACAAGCCTCTAAAGAATGAGAGACCACAGGAGAACCGACAAGAGGGACTCATTTGAGTGATCCCCGATGATATCAGCTGAGTACGGACCAGATCGTCAGAACTGCCTCATGAGAAATAACAGTTGCTGTTTTCAATTACTACATTCTGTGATGTTATTGTAGCAATGAATCACTGATGCACATACTCATGTTTATACACACAGGGTAATACAGTAACTGTCAAATTGATTTTAATATTTTATTTCAGAGGTAAATTATCTCTGTCAAGTAGTGACACTCATGACAAAGATTTTATGGGATGACTTAAAAAAAAAACTTGAGGGTTTCCAGTGTAAATAGTATGTTCTTATTTTAAGATATATGTGTGTGTGTGTGTTAGGGAAATAAAATAGAAGTGGTCTTGTTCAGGCTTCACAGACAAAGGAGCAGATCAAGCCACTTACCTTGCTTCTGACCCACCTAGACACTGCCCAGACTACCACTGTGGGTGTCAGCCACAACTTCCCTGAGTGTTGGAAGAGAAACACAATAGATAGATAGGAAGAAGATCTTGGAATTTGTTAAGTCCGTAGAGGAGGTCTGGCCAACCACTTCCTGGATTTAGCAACATTCCAAGATCTGCAAAACAAAGAAAGAAAGTGAAGTCGCTCAGTCCTGTCTGACTCTGCGACCCCCAGGGACTGTGGCTCACCAGGCTCCTCCATCCATGGGATTCTTCAGGCAAGAATACTGGAGGGGGTTGCCATTTCCTTCTCCAGGGGATCTTCTGGACCCAGGGATCTAACCCAGGTCTCCCACGTTGCAGGAGGACGCTTTAACCTCTGAGCCATAATAGCAGAGCTGCTAATTTTTTGTTTTTTGTTTTTGCTCCTAAACTAATAATTGGTTTGTGGCCTTGGGATTATAAGTGGGGCCAAGAAACAGCAGTCCAAAGACTCACCCACAGAGTTGACACTGCCTGGGACCTTTTCCCAAGTGGAACTCTGGACTGCTGTCACACAGAACTTCCCAGCACTAAGTCTATTGCTGCTGCTGCTGCTAAGTCGCTTCAGTCTGACTCTTTGTGACCCCATGGACTATAGTTAGCCAGGCTCCTCTGTCCATGGGATTCTTCAGGCAAGTATACTGGGGTGGGTTTCTGGGCCCTCCTGCAAGGGATCTTCCCAACCCAGGGATCAAACCCATGTCTCCTACATCTCCTGCATTGGTAGGTGGGTTCTTTACCACTAGGGCCAACTTTAGTGAAGGTCATTTGGCCGTGTCCCCTCTTTGTGACCCCATGAACTATACAGTCCATGGAATTCTCTAGGCCAGAATACTGGAGTGGGTAGCCTTTCCCTTCTTCCCAACCCAGGGATCAAACTCAGGTCTCCTGCACTGCAGGTGAATTCTTTACCAGCTGAGCCACAAGGGAAGCCCAATAATATTGGAGTGGGTAGCTTATCCTTTCTCCAGCGGATCTTCCTGACCCAGGAATTGAACCAGGGTCTCCTGCATTATAGGCAGATTCTTTACCAACTGAGCTATCAATGAAGTGGCCACCTGGGAAGCCCTGTTTCAATGTGATCAGTGACTAAATCCTTATGCAATGAATATGTATGTCAATAGAGGATTCCACTTCTCTCCACTCTGATATTTCTGTTTATATCAAATACACACTAGACATATATTATTCCACTCAGACATAACTTCAACAGGTGGCTTCGACCTTTCTCTCAAACTTGCCCAAAGTCCCTAACACAACTTATACGGGACTTAACGTCCCCTGAAAGAAACATCAAAAGAATGACAGCCTTACAAAGAATATATTTTCTTAACAATTTATAGTAGAAGAAGACTTAGAGTACAGGCTTCTCAATTTATGATCTGTATCATATGTATGATACTACAGCGCTCCTTAACGTGTTTTTAGTTTTTGTTTTTTTTTGGCACTAGGGACTGGTTCTATGGAAGACAACTTTTCCACAGACCAAGATAGGGGATGGTCAGGATAATTCAAATAAATTACTCTTATTGTGCACTTTAGTTCCATTATTATTATATCAGCTCCACCTCAGATCACCAGGCATTAGATCCCAGATGTTGGGAACCCCAGTATAAAACCAAGAGAGGACAAAACTATGTCATGACTTCAGAAAGGTTGTCATTGGCAATCTCCAATCCTCAATGGTTTGGATAATTTGGGTGACTGACTTCAGGGTTGTTTTTTTTTCATTGTTTCAGCGGTACTAAAAGACAGTCATACCACATAAACTGACTCTACTACATAAATGTTCAGCTGCATGAAAATTACAAGCATCAGTAGTAAGTAGATGAGATGGGAGACGCATTAGGACTGTCAGATAGATGGAGGCTCAGTAACCACCTCTGAATTAGAGAATCAGTAGGAACTATCTCTTGCTTACTTCTTCAAATGTAATTTTTAAATTTATTAGCCTTCATAAGGTCTTAAAACAGTTCTGATATGGAGAGAATTATCATTTTATAGATTTTACAGTTATGATATGGAAAGAATTATCATTCTACAGATTCTTAGTCACTAAAGAGTATCTGTAAAACTCTTGGGCCAAAAGATATACAGTTACTCCAGTTATAAAATATGTAAGTTCTACAGAAGTAATGTCTAGCACAGTTAGTAAATATAGTTAATAATATCATACTGTATATTTGAAAGTTGCTAAGACAGTAGATCTTAAAAATACTCATCACAGGGAAAAAATTGTGACTATATGAGATGATGGATGTTAACTAGACTTTCTATGATCATTTTGCTATATATTCAAATATTGAATCATTATGTTGTACACCTGAAACTATAATGTGTCATTACATGTCAACTATTTTGAAAACTCTGTTAGAAAGTATTTATAAACATAAACATAAGTCATTAGAAACTAGGTATGAAACTAGTTACCACCATAGAAGAGATTACACTCTTTGTCCAAAAGCCACCTCTTTTGAAAGTCACCCTATAAAGGTTGAGAAGACCAGAGCTGAATAGCTGAACTGAAATCTTTCACTTGAGGTTTGACAAATCTATGATCAAGGTGTCAGATCAAAGAGTTTTCAGTGAGAGAAGAAATTAAGCAAGATTACATGTGAGAAAAGATACAATAAGTTAATTAGTAAGTTAATCATGTCTGAATATTAAGACACTGAGCTTGGCAAACATTTGAACAGGGAATTTCCTTTCAACTGCTAATGCTTATACGATAATATATATTAAACACTAAATCAGTTTTAGAGTTTGGTTCAGATATTGCTACTAATTAGTTTTGGCTGATATTGAAGTATTTTGTATGCTCCATTTATAAAAGCACTCTTCGCCCATCTGTTCATAGGTTGAAAGTGATTAAAGGATACTTACTTTGGCTGCTGTAAAAGTCAAATACTTTTTAAGCTGCAAATATGTGACAAAACCAGTCCAGGTTGCCAAGTTCAGAAATACATCAAAAAAGATTTGTAATGCCTCCCTGCCCCCAATTCCTCTTCCAACCTGCATTATCAAAAAGTAAATATCACCGCTTTCCTGATTAAACTAGCATGCCTGCTTTGTCCAAATGCTTTGCAATTTAGTTATAATTTACACAATTTGCTCTGATTTGGATCCTCTGCTACCAAGCTGTGTTGAGGGCTTTCGTTTCCTGTACATGCAGCCTTGAAGCAGAAGCATGTGATGCTTTCGTGCTTTGAATGCTGAATCTGAAAGCAATTTGGCTAACAAGTGAAACAAGTTTGTGGCCTACTTTAATACCCCATATGAGGTCTGTTCAGTTTAAAAACAATGCATTATATTTAGCATGGGTGATAGAGATTTTTAAGAACAGGAAGGTAATACATTTCCACAAATAATATTGTCTCAGTATTATTTAGTACTCCACTGGCAAATCTTCCCAAGGGATTAGGACTTCATGCTAGCAAAACCTGCTCAATTCAAACATCAGGACAGAATTCCTGGCACTTTTTAAAAAGATGCAATCCTTCTGAAGTGGAAGATAACATCATTTTAATTGAGGCAAAATTTTTAAATAATTTAAATATCTGAATGAGAAGTGTTTCCTTCTGAGCTCTCCACACTCTTGTGTTCTGATCATGCCTCACAATGCTAGCCTGCCCTGACACAAAAAAATGAAGAGCCCTCCTTTTTGGATGTTGTTCAGTCGCTAAGTCATGTCCAACTCTTCACAACCCCATGGACTGCAGCATGTCAGGCTTCCCTGTCCTTCACTATTTCCTGGAGTTTGCTCAAACTCATGTCCATTGAGTCAGTGATGCCATCTCATCCTCTGTCACCCCCTTCTCCTGCCTTCAATCTTTCCCAGCATCAGAGTCTTTTCCAATGAGTCAGTTCTTCACATCAGGTGGCCAAAGTGCTGGAGCTTCAGCTGCAGTATCAGTCATTCCAATGAATATTCAGGGTTGATTTCCTTTAGGATTGGCTGGTTTGATCTCCTTGCAGTCCAAAGGACTCTCAAGAGTCTACTCCAGCACTACAGTTCAAAAGAATCAATTTTTCAGTACTCAGCCTTCTTTATGGTCCAACTCTCACATCCATTCTAGTCCCTTTGACTAGATAGACATTTGTCAGTAAAGTGATGCCTCTGCTTTTTAATATGCTGTCTAGGTTGGTCATAGCTTTTCTTCCAAGGAGCAAGCGTCTTTTAATTTCATGGTTGCAGTCAGCATCTGCAGTGATTTTGGAGCCAAATAGTCACTGTTTCCCTTGTTTTCCCATCTATTTGCCATGAAGTTTATGGGACCAGACACCATGATCTTAGTTCTTTAAATGTTGAGTTTAAGCTACAGCAACCTCTAACTAGATCATATTAAAGGGTGGAGGCTGATAGTCTATTTAGAGCCTCTGAGGATACTTGTCTTCAACAGTTTATTACCTAAAGTGCTCTAACCAGCACCTATCCAGAAATGCAAATGACACAGTGGCCTGGGAGGGTTTCTTCTGCCTACCCCACACCTGATTTTCCTAGGAAGACATTCTCCTAATTCATCAGGCCATATCTCTGGAAAGATGAGTTTTATTTTTGCTGTTGCTGCTTAGTTTCAATTTTCCAACAGCTCTTCCTCAAAAAAATAAAATTTTAAATCCCAAATTCAGTTCAAAAAATGAAATTATTCTTTCCTGCATGTATTAACTGTTTGGAGAAGCACTATTTATTATGAATTAAACCAAAATTATCATTTCACATCACAGACAGCCAAAAGGAAAAACTGGATTTGCTCAAATTTAATTGATTCTGCCTATATGGGCAAGATAATCATGACACACTCCCAGGGAATTCTCTGTAATACTAGCATTAAAACACCATTTTAATGTACATACATGTTTTTATCTGTAGGGCACTTAAAAAAACTACCCTGGAAGATGTCATAATGACTAGGGTGTTTATGCCAAAGGGGTAATGGGAGCTGATTTTTCTGTGACAGAATGACCAGAGTTATCCATTTATCATGAGCTTATCTATGCAATAGGGAACATAATGAGTTGTCTAGTCCTTCTCCCAAAATATTCATTTATTCCTCTTGGGGTAGCCCTTTGCTCTCAATCCAAACTTTAGTCAGTTATGGAGGAGAGCTGAATCTACCCACTGCCATCTGTCTCTCTCATCTCTGATCAGAAAAAACAATGAAGATCAGTGCCTGTCCACAGATTATTTGTCCCTAGAATTGAGTTTTAGATAATGAAATAAATCCCCACAACAATTCAGGTGATTTTTAAAAACAACTTACAATATTATACTCAACCTGTTATTGCCGAACACCTATGTCTTTTAGAGACTGTCATTTCCAGGAACTGGGGAGACCCTCAAGCAAGCACACTTGGTGTGAGGATCAGAAAGCAGGTCAGATTTTACTAGAAAAGCAGGAAATGTGGACAGTCTTCAGAGCAATCTGGAGAGGGATGGGGCTTGTAATCCCTCTCCCCAGGCTTCTGCTTCCCTATTCTCCCTCTGGATGAGTTCTTCCATGAAAAAAGTAATTGCAGCTCTGAATTTCCCTGTGAAATGAGACATCCATTGGTCCTCATTTCACTTTTGTGGTGAAATCAGGGATGTGATTAGAGATGAGAACTTATGTGATCCCTCTCTCATTGTTCTTCTTGCTGTTTCTCGGGTGTTTTCTTTCTGACTCCACACAGGAACTGTCACCAATAAAGTCTGCTTCTTTCCCTGATGGGTTGTTAATGGCATCAACAAGGTGAAATTACTTTTTGTAGCAGTAGACGGAAAAAGTATTCATTGACCAAGGAATGGAGAAGCAGGAGGTCTTGCTCTAAAAGCACCTTCTCCCATAGACAAGGACAAGTTTTTCATAGGAGAAGGGGCTAAAGGGACAGAATGCGGCAGAGGTCATCGTCACTTAGATTCATGGAAATGGGTGGCGATTTCCTGGATCAGGGTCAGTGCCTCTTTTCTGCCCTTCTATGGTCCTTTAGAGTTTGCGTCAGAAGCAGATGGAACCAACATGGTGACCTTGGGCAAGGATTATAGCATTAAAGCGAAAGTGAAAGTAAAGTCGCTCAGTCGCGTCCGACTCTTTGCGATCCCATGGACTGTAGCCTACCAGGCTTCTCTGTCCATGGGATTTTCCAGGCAAGAGTACTGGAGTGGGTTGCCATTTCCTTCTTCAGGGGATCTTCCTGACCCAGGGATCGAACCCAGGTCTCCTGCATTGCAGGCAGATGCTTTACCCTCTGAGCCACCAGGGAAGCCTGATAGCATTAAAAGGAGATGATAAAGAGTTGCAGAGCAGCGGTACTCAGCTGTTTTGGCACCAGGGCGATCTCATGGAAGATAATTTTTCCATGGACCAGGGGGTTGAGGGAGTGGAGTGGTAGTTTGGGCATGATTCTCATAAGGAGCATGCAACCTAGATTCCTCACAAGCACAGTTCCAAACCATTTTACTCCTGAGAATCTAATCCTGCCACTGATCGGACAGGAAGGGGAGCACAGGCAGCATTGCAAGCAATGGGGAGCAGCTGTAAATACAGATGACTCTCCGCCCACTGCTCATCTCCTGCTGCTAGCACGGTCCTTAACAGGCCATGGACTGCTAGTGGTCCATGGCTCAGGGGTAGGAGACTCCGGTTATAGCAAGATCTCCGTCCCAATTTTGAAGTTCAGACAGCTTATACCACTTTCTTGTGGTTAAACTTCTTGTTCATGTCATGTAAACACAGCTAGAAAATACAGTCAGTTTGGTTTTCTGCAAGTTTTCTTAGAAATGAGTTGGGGGTGGCTGTTTTCTCGCTTCCTTGCTGAAAGCAGGTGTTCTTATGTTATTTAATATCAGACTGTATCAGTTATCAATGGGATAGTATGTGAAGAACTGAAGAAAGCAGTAGTGGGGCCAAGAGCCAGAATGTGTACAAAATGAATGTCATGCCATTCTGAATTCACTTCCTTTATTTTAATAATTTTATGATTTTTTTGTTTTCACTAGATTGCTATACCATGGAATGATTTATAATGTTTCTGAATTTCAGGAGGCTAAATTTCAAGCTTTTCATAAAATCTTTGCAAACAAGGTAGAGAAACACAGGCTGACTGGCTGATCTTGGGTGGTCCAGTGAATAGTGTCATTACTAGCTGAGATGGTGACTATATGACAAAGAGACGGGAAAGGGAACACATGATAATTTCAGTTTTGAGAGATGGTTATTATAGGATAATCCAGTGAAGATATTCAGGAAGGAGTAGGAAGTCTGAGATAGGAATTATAAATGCCTGAAAAGGGAAAAAATCATTAAAAGGCAGAGAAAAGATCCAAAATTTTAATTCATGCATTGAACATATATATATTCATTTACTCACTCATTCACTCATTCAGTGTAAGTTGCTCTTTTAACACTGGGGATACACTAATAAATAAAATAGAACATTCCCTTTCCTCATTAAGTTTATGTTTTAGTAGGAGAGACAGATAATAATCACAGTAAACAAGTTAATAATAGAGTCTGTTAGAAAGCAATGTATGCTATCTTAAAAAAATAAAGCAGGGTAAGGTGATTGGGAGGTGCTAGCACCGGTAGAAATTGCAATGTTAGTGTATGTTTTGCAAATAAGATCATCTATAAATGTATGGACACCAAGTGGGTAAACAGTGGGTGGGATGAGTTGGGAGACTGGGATTGACATGTATATATGATTGATACTATGTATAAAACAAACAACTAAAGAGAACCTACTATATATCTCAGGGAATCCTACTCAGTGCTCTGAGGTGACCCAAATGAGAAAGAAATCCAAAAGTGAGGGGATATATATATCCATGTATGTGTGGCTGGTCACTCTGCTATACAACAGGAACTATCACAACACCGTAAAGCGTGAACTAATCATCTCAGGCAAAGGTGACAGGGAGCTAAATCCAGTGATGAGATGTGATAGCTATACCTGTAAAGCTCTGTAGCTGGTTAATGTATATGACTGTAAAAATAATTCCTCAGATTCATGAAGATGGTTAGTACATTTCCTGCAGCATTGTAGGTACCACATAACAATTCTCTGGGTCATCACACCTCTATACTCTGAATTCCTTGAGAGAGATTACTTTTCCTTGTGTGCCTGGCAATATATAATAGATGAAGGGAAGGAAAAGAAAGGAGGGATGGCAAAAGAACAGAATGGGGACATATCAGAAACTAAGAAAGATTGAGGGTTTGCTTGTTTGGGTTTTATTTTTCAGAACTGAAGTCAGTGTGACTATTTTCCTTAAGAAAGTGAATCACCAAGTTGGCAAATGACAGGCTTCATGAATTGATCTAGGCTATTACAGTTTGGTTCCACTGAACACTGTATTCATAAAATTACATTTGAAATGCTGTATTCTTCCCCAAGCATCACATTTCAAGAAGGATACTTTTCAGTATGGTAAGCACCCATGCCTTTCCTCTGTTTTTATCTCATTTCCCCTTATGGAATTGTACTTCTTCTTCTCCAGTCATGTGACTCCTCTATGATTTGCCTGCTCATGCCATCCAAGCTGGAAGGTCAGCCAGAATATTTCTACATGAAGTGTGAATGTGTCTGTGTGTGTGTATGTGTGTAATAAGAGACTTTCCTTTTTGGTAAGACCAGAAAGTAACTCAATTACAAACAGCTGGAAGCCAGTCATTTTCCTTAGCACATGGGGAACAACTCTGTAGTTAAGAGGCTTTAATTGTTCCAGACAGGGACAAGCAGACATGTAAGATGAATGAAAGGAGAGCACATCCTAAGACATTACTTGAGTCTATTGAATCCACTGAGTCTAAGATGCTGAACAGATTCCCCACCATACTCTACACTCTTGGAATTTCCACTTATATGAGCAAACAGCTAAATACCATTTTGCTTAAGCTAATTTGAATTAGTATCCTAATAAAGATATAGATAGATAGATAAAGAGAGAGAATCTAAAAAGGGAAAATTGGTAACTAGAGTGGTTTAAAAAGACTGACTCAGGAGCAGTGGTTACCATTTCAAGGTATAGGTGCTGAGCCTCACACAGAGAACAGTCAAGATCAGAGCACTACTTAGAATGAAATGGGATTCCACTTGAACAGAGTCATTACTAGTTCCTGGAGTCTTCAGCAAGAGGCTATGTGGAAGATTCACCCTTTGGATAGTTTCCATAGGAAATCTCTACAGTTTCTTAAACTCTGATATTCTATAATTTCCCAAAGACAAAACACACTAAAGGAACCATCACTGGAGAAATATCATCCACTATAAATTTATTTTCAAAAAACGCTTAGCATCTATTTCTGCTTTATTGACTATGCCAAAGCCTTTGACTGTGTGGATCACAATAAACTGTGGAAAATTCTGAAAGAGATGGGAATACCAGACCACCCAACCTGCCTCTTAAGAAATCTGTATGCAGGTCAGGAAGCAACAGTTAGAACTGGACATGGAACAACAGACTGGCTCCAAATAGGAAAAGGAGTATGTCAAGGCTGTATATTGTCACCCTACTTATTTAACTTATATGCAGAGAACATCATGAGAAATGCTGGACTGGAAGAAACACAAGCTGGAATCAAGATTTCCAGGAGAAATATCAATAACCTCTGATATGCAGATGACACCACCCTTATGGCAGAAAGTGAAGAGGAACTAAAAAGCCTCTTGATGAAAGTGAAAGAGGGGAGTGAAAAAGTTTGCTTAAAGCTCAACATTCAGAAACCGAAGATCATGGCCTCCAGTCCCATCACTTCATGGGAAATAGATGGGGAAACAGTGGAAACAGTGTCAGACTTTATTTTGGGGGGCTCCAAAATCACTGCAGATGGTGATTGCAGCCATGAAATTAAAAGACGCTTACTCCTTGGAAGAAAAGTTATGGCCAACCTAGATAGTATATTCAAAAGCAGAGACATTACTTTGCTGACTAAGGTCCATCTAGTCAAGGCTATGGTTTTTCCTGTGGTCATGTATGGATGTGAGAGTTGGACTGTGAAGAAGGCTGAGTGCTGAAGAAT
>SJYQ01004239.1:204678-221910 GCA_006410935.1 Redunca redunca
TTGTCAATTTTATTTATCCTTTCAAAGAACCAACTTTTGGCTTTGTTAATTTGGTTTATTGTTTCTGATTTCTATTTCATTGCTTTCTGTTTTTATCTCTATAATGAATGTTATACATGCATCTAAAAAATGTATATTCTACAATGGTTGGCTATAGTCATCTATAAACATCAACTATGTCAAATAAGTTGAAGGTTTGTTAAAATATGCTATATTGTTATTTATTCTTTTTTATTTTACTAATTTTCCTATCAATTACTAAAAGAGGAATGTAAAAAGATTTCCAGTCATAATTATGGAGGTGTCCATTTTATTATTTAATCCTGTCAGTTTCTACTTTATCTATTTATGTTGTTCTGTCACTAATCCATCTTTAACTCTTTGTGACCCCATGGACTGCAGCACGCCAGGCTTTCCTGTCCTTCACTATCTCCTGGGGTTTGCGCAAACTCATGTCCATCAAGTATGTGATGCCATCCAACCATCTCATCCTCTGTCATCACCTTCTCCTTCTGCCTTCAGTCTTTCCCAGCATCAGGGTCTTTTCCTATGAGTCAGCTCTTTGGTTCAGGTGACCAAAGTATTGGAGTTTCAGCTTCAGCATCAGTCCTTCCAATGAATATTCAGGACTGATTTCTTTTAGGATGGACTGGATGGATCTCCTTGCTGTCCAAGGGATTCTTAAGAGTCTTCTCCAACACCACAGTTTGAAAGCATCAATTCTTCAGCACTCAGCTTTCTTTATAGCCTAGTTCTCACATTCATACATGATTACTGGAAAAACCATAGTTTTGACCAGATGGGCCTTTGTTGGAAAAGTAATATCTCTGCTTTTTAATATGCTGTCTAGGTTGATCATACCTTTTTTCCCCAGGGGGCAAGTGTCTTTTCATTTCATGGCTGCAATCACCATCTGCGGTGATTTTGGAGCCGCCCCAAATAAAGTCTGTCACTGTTTCCTTTCTTTCCCCATCTATTTACCATGAAGTGATGGGACCAAATGCCATGATCTTTATTTTCTGAGTGTTGACTTTGAAACCAGCTTTTTCACTCTCCTCTTTCACTTTCATCAAGAGGCTCTTTAGTTCTTCACTTTCTGCCATAAGGGTGGTGTCATCTGCATATCCGAGGTTATTGATATTTCTTCCAGTAATCTTGATTTCACCTTGCACTTCATCCAGCCCAGCATTTCTCATGACGTACTCTGCATATAAATTAAAGCAGGGTGACAATATACAGCCTTAATGTACTCCTTTCCCGATTTGGAACCAGTTTGTTGTTTCATGTCCGGTTCTAACTGAACTGCATACAGGTTTCTCAAGAGGCAGGTCAGGTGGCCTGGTATTCCCATCTCTTGAAGAATTTTCCACAGTTTGTTTGGATCCACACAGTCAAAGGCTTTGGTGTAGTCAATAAAGCAGAAGTAGATGTTTTTCTGGAACTCTCTTGCTTTTTCAATGATCCAGTGGATATTGGCAATTTGATCTCTGCCTCTGCCTTTTCTAAATCCAGCTTGAACATCTGGAAGTTCATAGTTCACGTACTATTGAAGCCTGGCTTGGAGAATTTTGAGCATCACCTTGCTAGTGTGTGAGACGCAGGCAGATTCTTTACCAGCTGAGCCACAAGAGAAGCCCTCTCCACTCCTTAGGTGCTGGCATTCTAACATTCCCATGGAAATTTGAGGTTTTTACTAAGTCCCTGTCATTTGGCAGGACTTGAATTCCAATTTCTGCCTCTCTCCATGGTGAAGAGCAACTGAAAATTCTGCCTAGGCTTTACATTCCAGAAATGTTAGAGGAGTTTGTTTCATTCACCCTGTCCTTAGCATCTAAAATAGCAGGTTCTTAATGTGTGTTGTCAAATTAATAAACTATGAAAGACTGAAAAAAAATTTCTCAACAGGACAAGATACAAATCTGTTTTTCCTTCTTTGGAAATTGTTCATCAATTCAATTATATTTTCTGAGTATCCACTATATTACACAGATTGTGCCATGAACTGTATATTGAAGCATTTTTAGAATCAACCATCCCTGCCCTCGCAGAACTTGAAATTTTAGCCAGGTATCATTCTGACATAATTTAGCTTATAGTCGATAGCCATGACTCTGCAGTTAAAGGACCTACATTTGAATCCAGTTCCCTCACTGACTAGCTGAATGGCCATAAGTAAATATTCAACATGTTTACCCATCAGTAACATAGTGAAAATAAAAATACATCATGTGTTGTTATGGGCGTTATATGCAAGTATCCTTGTACAAGATAGAATGATTGCTATTACTAAATTCATTATGAGACTAGCTCTCAGGAAATATCTAATCTTAAATTGGTTATTTATTTATTATATATTTAAATAATTGCAATGTATTATTTCAGTCATATTTGGCCTAGATTCACCATATAGTGCAATTCTATAGTGCTTGAACTTTAGAGTCAGATGTGTTTTGAAATTCAGATTTTGTTTCAAAGTCTAGGAAATTAATTTGGCATGTATGCCATATATTATATAACATTGAAGTACAGTCTGTGGCATGTCCCACCATTAAATATATTATTAATTAATACAATTAATGTTCATATGTATGCAACACTGGAATATTCACATGAAGTGGGAAAAGTGTAGACTATGAGTAGTCATAATCAGTTGTTATTTAGGTTAGGTTTTGACGCTAAAGTTTTGGCACCATCTTAGGTGCTTTCAGTTTCTAGAGCTTTCCAGATTTGGAATTATGAATGAGGAATTATGGACATTGTATAGCCACACCTTAAGAGCTTTCCAGATTTGGAATTATGAATGAGAAATTATGGACATTGAATAGCCACATCTTAAGAGTAATTGAGAGAAGGAATTAAGCAGGATGTCTGGTAAGAGAAAGTTGCCTGAAAAATATATTCGAATAAACCTGTATTTACCAGCAGGTTAGATTTCCAAACTGGTTGCTTCTGGCAAATTTTAGTCTCCTGGGTTTACCCTTCTACTAGCTGCGTCTCTATGGTCTGACACAGAGCTTTGCATCAGGGTAGTACAAAACAATATCAGGTGAATTAATAAACGAATGTATTACCAACGCAAAAGAAAGCACAGGTTTGAAACCTCTCCTTTTCAGAGACTTCACTATTAGCTTTCAACAATCCCTTCTTTCCACGTCACTCTCCAATCTATCTCACAAAATCAGTTAGTTTTTCACAAAAGTCTGTCAACAAATTTGCTACACAGAGAAGCAGAGCAACCTTAAGACTCTCTCAGAGTGACTGAAAAGCATGCTGTACAACAGCGGATTGTAGTGCATCAGTTCAGTTCAGCTCAGTCGCTCAGTCGTGTCCGACTCTTTGCGACCCCATGAATCACAGCAGGCCAGGCCTCCCTGTCCATCAACATCTCCCGGAGTTCACTCAGACTCATGTCCATCGAGTCAGTGATGCCATCCAGCCATCTCATCCTCTATCGTCCCCTTCTCCTCCTGCCCCCAGTCCCTCCCAGCATCAGAGTCTTTTCCAATGAGTCAACTCTTCGCATGAAGTGGCCAAAGTACTGGAGTTTCAGCTTTAGCATCATTCGTTCCAAAGAAATCCCAGGGATGACCTCCTTCAGAATGGACTGGTAGGATCTCCTTGCAGTCCAAGGGACTCTCAAGAGTCTTCCCCAACACCACAGTTCAAAAGCATCAATTCTTCGGCGCTCAGCCATCTTCACAGTCCAACTGTCACATCCATACATGACCACAGAAAAAACCATAGCCTTGACTAGATGTACCTTAGTCGGCAAAGTAATGTCTCTGCTTTTGAGTATGCTATCTAGGTTGGTCATAACTTTTCTTCCAAGTAGTAGGCGTCTTTAACTTCATGGCTGCAATCATAGCTTCTAATAAACCAAACTACTGAGACATCATGCGGCACTGGTCTACTGAATGAGCAATATATGCTCAAAAAATGAATTGTTTTCCCTTGATTCAGTCAAATTAAATGGGAACTTTGAAAAAGATATGTTCATACTGTGAGCTTTCAACAACCTATACTTCTTTAAACCAGATACTTAAGTCAGGATAAAACCAAAGCAAGCACGTTAATGTAAACATTCATGCTATCATAGAAAAGGTGTACCTGGCTTGTGGCTTTGACTCTGGCTTGACAGATTGTTGTTCTTTTTTAATAAAGTTTTTCTAGAAGAAAAGAAAGAATGGACACAATTAGGAAAACAACTTCACTGTCAATAAAATTTTAATTCCATTGATGTTCTATTATATTAATCAAAGGGAGAAAGAACTGTTCCATTATACTAAATATTAAAAGCCTGATTATACTATATATTAAAAGCCTGAACAATGATATACATACGTATGTCTAATGTGCTCATGTTAAGTCGCTTCAGTCATGTCTGACTCTTTGCGACGCTATGGACTATAGCCCACCAGGTCCCTCTGCCTGTAGGATTTCCCTGACAAGAAAACTGGAGTGGGTGGCCAAGCCCTCCTCCAGAGGATCTTCTTGACCCAGGGATCGAAGCGACTCCTGCATTGCAGGTGGAGTCTTTACCACTAAGCCACTGGGGAAGCCCCAGTTATGAGCCTAAAAACATATAAATAAGTGTACTCAGCAGCATATGATCATAGAACCTCCTCCAGCATCTTCTGGCCCCCAGGAATATAACTCCTACCAATTATTTCAGTGAATAAACATCCATAAAGATCTACTACAGATAAGAATTTATTTACGTACTTATTTGTCCTTATAAAAATATTAAAGTAACTTCCAAAAATACAGTATGTATTAAAAAGAAAAAAAAGAATATCATGTTAAAAGGAAATATGAATAGAAAAATAATGTCAAGTGTTTCTGCTTTTGCTTAATGTGTTACACAGATTTGTCTCTCAAATTTCTAGCTATCAAAATATTGTGGCCTGAACTGTGTTCCCCTAAAATTCATATGCTGCTGCTGCTGCTGCTAAGTCGCTTCAGTCGTGTCTGACTCTGTGCGACCCCAGAGATGGCAGCCCACCAGGCTCCCCCGTCCCTGGGATTCTCCAGGCAAGAACACTGGAGTGGGTTGCCATTTCCTTCTACAATGCATGAAGGTGAAAAGAGAAAGTGAAGTCGCTCAGTTGTGTCTGAATCTTAGCAACCCCATGGACTGCAGCCCACCAGGCTCCTCCACCCATAGGATTTTCCAGGCAAGAGTACTGGAGTGGGGTGCCATTGTCCCCAGATGTGATTTTATTTGGAGATAAGGCATTTTAGGAGGTAATGAAGATTAAATTAGAGCATAAGGGTGAGGCCCTCATCCAATATGACTGATGACCTTATAACAGGAAGAGGGCCCACATGTGTGCACAAAGAAAAGGCCATGTGAGGACATGGCAAGAAGAAGAAATCTATAAGTCAAGGAGAGAAGCCTCAGGAAAAACTCACTCTGTCCCAGAACTAAAAGAAAACTAACTTCCACTGTGTGAGCCACTCAGTCTATACTGTATTATTATGGCAGGCCTAGCAAACTAAAACACACAGTAACAAAGAAAGCACAGTAGTTCCAACACTCACAATGTCTATAAGAGAAGCACACTTATTTTCTGTAAATTTTTTTTTCCATTAGACTAACTTTGAAGATTAACTTTTCTTCTAAAATTTCTTCCATGAGTACTTTAAAGGAAGCCTGGGATAATGGCGTGGTCAGCTTCAAAAGCATCTCTTCAATAACGACACTGGAGTGCTTAATATGGATCTTTTATACAATCCTTCAATACCAGTCAACAGGTGAAAGAACAGCCCAGAAAGATAATTTTTCCAGACCTCAAGACTGGGCCATTCCCTTCCTGGCCATTAGGTGTGACCCAAAGCTTAAACTGATGCCTAGAGGCACTGCATACCCAATTTATAATCTGCTATGACAATTACTGTGTGAAAATAGCTTTTGAAAAGATGACCTTGAATGGGAGGAATCTGAGGCAATCTTGTTAATGAGTGAAGATTAATGGATTTTGGACTGTTGGCATCGTCTTCCCTCTCAGACTCTAGAAAAAGTCAGTACTAGAAAGTGTCTTGGCTATGGATGTGTTTCTGATACCACAAGGAAAATATTTATTTTAGTTTTGCTTTTAAAGTTTCAAGTATATATATTTCACCACTGTTTGGCAACTGGAGTCAAAGAAGTCTCTTCTATAAAATCTCAGGATATATAAAGAGTAAATGTAAACATGAAATATGGAAGAAATTTGTATTGCAATAGCACTCAGTTTTAAGACACAGAGCGATTATTTTAAATATATTAAACAAATCATAAACCTCTCCTTTGGAGTCAAGCTTCACTTTATCCTATACTGAATATTCTCCTGAATGCAGTCTGACTTGTATGTGTACATTTTCATTTCATGCCATTCATTTTTTAAGGTTGAAGATTAACTTTTCTTCTATAGTTGCGTTAGAATACAATAATAACCTTGAGAAGCACTTTGTATCATCTCTTGACTACTTGTTACTTTTAGAACTCCCTGATCATGTTTTATATTTCAAAGCAAAAAATCGTCCTCAAAAGTAATATTGTACTTTTTAAAATGTATGCGCACATATAGGTGATAATAAAACATGAAACAGGACCTATATTTTAAATACTGCCCTCAAGACACATATTCATGGCTAGAAAAATACTCACGGCTATACAGATTATTTTTTAACCTATATATTCCATACTTTCGCACAAAACAAAGTGCTTGGCTTGAAACACACTGTCCTTGTAAGATACTACTATTTACAGTTGCCAACTTGAATTTTTTAACTGCCTCCTTCTCTGGCCACATGACATACTCTCCATTACGAAGGGTGTCAGGTATGAAGGTCATTCAGCAAAGCAGCCTGACAACCATTCTTTTTTTTTAAATGGTGGTTATAAGATACAGACTAAAAGGCAGCCACCCCAACTTCAGGATTTTTAAATTTTATTTGTCTGTTCTGGATCCTGTTGTGGTATGCAGGATCTTTATCAGTGGCAGGCAAATTCCTAGTTGCAGCATGTGGGATCTAGTTCCCTGACCAGGGATCAAATCTGGCCCCCTGCAGGGGAGTGTGGAGTCTTGGCCACTGGACCACCAGGGAAGTCCCTCAAACAGTCTTGAGGATTTTTCTTACTAAAATGTTCTCTGATTTTTTTCCAGTGACATCTGTTATTTCTTTTTCTTCCTACTTAACTTAATTAGAACTTGAGGGGTTTGGGGTCATCTTTTTGCAAAGTCACTAGCAGTGCTTTATTTAAGGGTTCTTGGTTTTTTACCTAAGTCTTTGTTTTCTCCATACCTACATGTTACAGTTGCAAGTCCATTTTGCCTTGATGTTTCTATTCCATTCTCTCTCAAAATGTTTCTTCTTACCACTGCTGCCACCTGCTTCTCGAGACCTCCTCAAGGTCCTAGTCTCTTTATGGCAATGCGTTTCAAGCAACACATTCTAAATACTTGGTTGAAGATATAAGTCACTTATTAAATACTCATGTCAAATTTCCAATGTTTTTAACAACCTGTATTGATTTCAAACCTTTTTTCAGACTCCTTTCCCATATATTTTCTCAAAGCCCACAATTTAACTGGCACCAATGTGTGATAATTCACATAATATTTTTACATCTCAAACTTCCTTTCAGAAGCAGCTGTCTAATCTACCAATTCCCCCTTCTTTCCAAATCTCATCTGGAATTTGTGTTTTCCTTTTGACAACCCTGCTAATTTCTCTCACAGTTTAATGATTAAATTTTTGCACTGATTAACCAGAGATGAAATACAGAAAAAAGCCTTTCATTTTGCACCTTCACGTGAGCCATGTTTCTATATTACTACTATTAGCATCAAATTCTGCAATATGTTTGCAGTATAAAGGCAATCTATAATTGGCACATTACGCCTCCAATACATTACCCTAAAATGTAGTTAAAGGGTATTTTCTAAGTAGCAAGAAATTTTCATAGTTTTAAACAGCTTTGTGACCCTACCAGAAGAATATATAAACATACATTTAAGGTAAATGAAATGTTTGTTTAAAAATAGGTAACTGTGAACAGAAAATCACTAATAGCATATACATGTAAAATTACAAATTACACATTAAAACATGTGAAGTAAACTGAAAAGCTTTTTCTGCCAAGCTTGAACATAAACATTCCTGTTTCCCCAGCAGAAGTCAGTCATGTCACCAGCACATTCTGTGAAATAGCAGTGAGTTGCATTCCTTACACTGCTACTGCTTCTTGATAAGAAATATTTTTAAAAGAAAACTGTCAATAAGTTGCACACATGCAGAACCAGAAGGCACAAAACACATGATTTTGGAATTTTTCACAAGTCATTTCTTTACATTGTTGTATTTAAGTGTTTCTTTCTAAAAACACACAGAAAGAACAGGAAGGTTTTCAAGCCACAGAATCAGCACCAGGAAGTTGCGATAGGCCCAGGTTTCTCCAAACCTGCTCATGGAGCCATAGATGCCTCCACTTTGAAGGCATTCTCAAGTGTGCTGTTTCCTTTACTTTCCTTATGAGAAGTCAGGGGAGTGCCATGAGGAATGCTAGTCACTTGGTCATAGCCACGGCCTCAAAAAATCATTCAACTTTCAGATAAGGAAAGACTGAAGAAGGCAGCCCAACAAAACATAGGTTGGTCCTTTACCAATCACTAGACAAAATTTCTTTAATCTCTGAGGGAAATCAAGACTCTTTGATATGTAGGACTTTAAGGAGAACATGGTAGCAATACAAAAATGGGTAAGAAAGACAGAGAAGTTTACATCCCTGTATAAGTCCCTCTCAGGGTTGAAACTTATTTGTAAAAGATATAATAAGACTGTTATTTCTTGAAGCATGTTCATAGCAACAAATCAGAGGATAATACTACAATACATTCTAGAAATAAAAATCAAAGGTATTTTAAATGCATATGATGAAGGGAAAGTAATGGAATTCCTATCTGGTCAAAAACAAGAAGAAATGTTGAATTTATTGTTGCATGAGTTCTGAGACTCATCTCTGCCTCAAGGATTGTGTGGAAATTTTAGACAACCTAGACCCTGGGTTTTAATGAGTTCTGTACCTCCTGAGAAATCTGTATGCAGGTCAAGAAGCAACAGTTAGAACCAGACATGGAACAACAGACTGGTTCCAAATTGGGAAAGGAGCATATCAAGGCTGTATATGGTCACCCTACTTATTTAACTTATATGCAGAGTACATCATGTGACATGCTGGGCTAGATGAAGCACAAGCTGGAATCAAGACTGACAGGGGAAATATCAATAACCTCAGTTACATAGATAACTCCACCTTTACGGCAGAAAGCAAAGAACTAAAGAGCCTCTTGATAAAGTGAAAGAGGAGAGTGAAAAAGCTGGCTTAAAGCTCAACGTTCAAAAAGCGAAGATCATGGTTCTGGTCCCATCACTTCATGGCAAATAGGTGGGGAAACAATGGGAACAGTGAGAGACTTCATTTTCTTGCGTCTCCAAAATCACTGCAAATGGTGACTGCAGCCATGAAATTAAAGGATGCTTGCTCCTTGGAAGAATGACAAGCCTAGACAGTGTATTAAAAAGTAGATGTATCACTTTGCCAACAAAGGTCAATCAAGTCAAAGCTATGATTTTTCTAGTAGTCATGTATGGATGTGCAAGTTGGACTTTAAAGAAAGCTGAGCACTGAAGAATTGATGCTTTTGAACTGTGGTGTTGGAGAAGACTCTTGAGAGTCCCTTGGACTGCAAGGAGATCCAACCAGTTCATCCTAAAGGAGATCAGTCCTGAATATTCATTGGAAGGTCTGATGTTGAAGCTGAAACTCCAATACTTTGGCCACCTGATACGAAGAACTGCCTCACTGGAAAAGACCCTGATGCTGGGAAAGACTAAAGGCAGGAGGAGAAGGGGCAACAGAGGATGAGATGATTGGATGGCATCACCAANAAAAAAAAGGAAGAAAAATACCATTTAAAGAGATAGTGACAGAGATTTTCTTTTCCCCGTACTGCAGAAAGACACTGATTTTAGGAAGCCAAATAAAAACCAAGCAGAATAAACAGAAAAACACACTTACACATCTCATAATAAAACAGCAGAACAACAATGAAGTGCTTAGAAGTAAAGAATAGAGACACATTACTCACAGAAGAAAGACAACTGGATAAACATCTGATTTTTCAATAGAACAGTGGCAGTCAGAAAACATGGAAATGACAAACTCAGTGTTTGGAGAATGTATTATTGAGGATAAAAGTAAATAGAATATGAACAGAAGCTTTCTGCCAACTGACCCTTACCTAAAGTGAGTGAAAGTCACTCAGTTGTGTCCGACTCTTTATAACGCTATGGACTGTAGCCTGCCAGACTCCTCTGTCCATGGCATTCTCCGGGCCAGAATACCAGAGTGGGCAGCCTATCCCTTCTCCAGGGGATTTTCCCAACCCAGGGATCAAACCTAGGTCTCCCGCATTGTAGGCAGATTCTTTATCAGCTGAACTACCAGGGAAGCCCTGCCTAAAGGTACTTCTAAAGGACATAGTTCAAGAAGGAAAACCATCCGATAGGCTTGTGATGCTAGATATAAAAGTGAAAGCGTTAGCTGCTCAGTCGTGTCTGACTCTTTGAAACCCATGAACTGTAATCCATCAGGCTCTTCTCTGCATGGAAATCTCCAGGCAAGAATACTGGAGTGGGTAGCCTTTCCTTTTCCAGTGGATCTTCCCAGGGATCGAACCCAGGTCTCCTGTATTGCAGACAGATTCTTTACTGAGAGGGCAGGTAAAAAATTGGTCAGCATGTACATAAACCTAAACAGGTAGAGAAGTATAAAACAATATAACAGTTTCTAAATAATCTGTGAAGTTAAATAGAATAAAAGCAATTTAAGAGAGAACTAAACACTAGTAGTTAAAGCAATCTAAGATTTCTGTATGAGGTGGGAAGAGGATAAGTATATTTTAAGTTCAAAGTATGTGTTAAAATTTATAATTTAACCACTTAAAAAAGTAAAAACAAGAACATAAATGTCAAATGAGTACAAGGAAAACTAGTACAATGTCAAACTTGTACTAGGGACAAAGGAACAAGAGGGGAAACTATGTCAATTTACCAAAAAAAAAAAGGATAAAATGGAAAGACAAATGGAGAGCACAAAATAGAAAGGGTATAAATGCACCTAAATACATTTTTTAAAATACTACTCTATGGTGCTCACAAAGAAGAAATAATAGTGGCCTAGAAATGTGTGAAAAAAAATTCTCAGCCTGATTTGTCATTAGGGAAATGCAAATTAAAATTGCAAAGAAATATTTCACACCTTCCAAATTGGCAAAGGTTAAAATTTTGACATATTAAGTGTTGCCAAGCATATGAAGCAATGGGGATTCTGATAAACTGCTGCTGAAAGTGGATAATTGTTCACTATATTGCCTGGTAACACTGAATATACATGCACCCACTGACCAGCACAGCCAGTCTACTCCAGGCTGCTTGTGGCTAGAGGCAATCAATTATCCAGGTAGTTAATAATCAGTTACTGACTCCCTACTCCCCAGGCCCTACCCACCTGCCTCCCAGGCTAAAGGGATCAATATTCTAGCATCTACATAACCCATTCTCAATGCAACAGGGTGCAGGTTCATATTGATGCTGGGAATTCTTACCCTAGAGAAACTCTTGCACCTAACACTTGTTAAAGAATGTAGTGGAATTGTTCACAATAGGACATAACCTTTTAAAAAGACAAATATCTCTCAGCAATGGAGAGGATAATTAAATTTCAATGTGAATATTCAATGTGATGGTGTGCATCCATGAAAATGAATGAACCACGGGGACAGAGGTCAACATTTATGAAGATTGACAGTTCTCAAAAATACATTGTTGGGCAAAAAGAGAGAGAATACATTATAATTTCATACACACAAAGTCAAATACAAGTAAAATTAAGCAAAATACTAATTGGAGATGTGTCTAGATGTGCTAAAATTATAAAGAAAACAGGGAAACACTTGACATAAAATTAAGAAGATTGGTTTCTTCGAGTTATGAAGGGAGTGAAAAGACAGAGAGTTCTGTTTCCTAAGTTTTATAAGTATTTATTTAAGTTTTATTCTTTAAGATATATATAGAGAGAGCTACATATAGATATATATATGAATAATACACTGTTTTGCATTATTGACACATAAAACAATAAAATTTTTAAAACTGTGTGATAGAAAAGTTCCCTAAGTTTAAGGTAAATGTCAGTCCCCCCAAGAAAGAAAAGAATGGAAAGATTTTGGAAATCTATGTGTTTTCTAAGTTTATCAAAACCCACTAGGAGTATAAGTAGTTCCATATCTACCCTGCATGTTCTTGGAAATTTCAAAATTCAAGAATGCCAAGCAATGGAACAGCTGCTGCCAAGAATGAGCTATCTTATTCTGAAGTTTTAACTGTATGAACCTATAAATACATATTACTTTGCTGGTGGCTCAGTTGGTAAAGAACCTGCCTGCAATGTGGGAGACCAGGGTTCAATCCCTGGGTCAAGAAGATCTCATGGAGAAGAAAATGAAGGCAACCCACTTGAGCATTCTTGCCTGGGAAACCCCAGGGACAGAGGAGCTGGGCAAGCTACATACAACCCAAAGGGTCACAAAAAAGTTGGACACAATTAGTGACTAAACAACAAAAAAATTGAATGCATGGGGGGTTGTTAAAAGCTGCCCCCGCCACTGACTAAAATTTGGCTAACTACCCTTGTTTGAAGCACTTTTATGGGGAATTACATAAAAGTATGCTTCTCAAACTTTATGCGTTTATAAATCACTAAGATCTAATTCTTCGAGAGTAAGGATACACTTGGATGTATTGGCTTATTGAAATTGTACAGATTACTTTATTGGGGTGAAAGGTCTATTACCTGGCATATTTTCCCAGGCCAATTTTGATATTCACTATTTTTATTTCATTATTTGAAAATGTGTTTCTCAGATCTTTGATTGGTTATAATCTTAGTCATCAACATTCACAAGAAAATGCATTCCTATCCTGCCATGACTCTAAATTAAGCAGAGAATAGTTGTTATTCAGTCGGTTAAGTCATGTTTGACACTGTCTGTGATCCCATGGACTACATCAAGCCAGACTTCCCTCTCCTTCACTATCTCCCAGGGTTTGCTCAAACTCACGTCCACTGAGTTGGTGATGCCATCCAACGAACTCATCCTCTGCCTCCCCCTTCTCCTCCTGCCCTCAATCTTTCCTAGCATCAGGGTCTTTTCCAATGAGTCGGCTCTTTGCATCAGGTGACCAAAGTATTGGAGCTTCAGCTTCAGCATCAGTCCTTCCAATGGCTATTCAGGGTTGATTTCCTTTAGAATTGGCTGGTTTTATCTCCTTTCTGTCCAAGGGACTCTCAAGAGTCTTCTCCAGCACCACAGTTCAAAACCATTAGTTCTCCAGTGCTCAGCCTTCTTTATGGTTCACATTCTTGTACATAATAACTATGGGAAAACCATAGCTATGACTAGACGGATCTTTGTCGGCAAAGGGATGTCTCAGCTTTTTAATACGTTGTCTATGATTGTCATAGCCTTTCTCCCGAGGAGCAGGTGTCTTTTAATTTCATAGCTGCAGTTACTGTCCACAGTGATTTTGGAGCCCAAGTAAATGAAATCTGTCACTGCTTCCACATTTTCCCCTTCTATTTGCCATGAAGTGATGGGACTGCGTGCCATGATCCTAGTTTTTTGAATGTTGACTTTTGTTGCTGCTGTTGTTGAGTTTTAAATCAGCTTTTTCACTCTCCTCTTTCACCTCCAATCAAGAGGCTTATATATATATATATATATATATATATATATATATATACACACACACACACACACACATATATACACACACACACACACACCATATATATGTAAAAGAGATATACAACAAAGACCTCCTATATAGCACAGGGAACTGTGTTCAATATTCTGTGATAGCTTATAATGGAAAAGAATCTGATAAAGAGTGTGTGTGTGTATATACATATACACACATATATAATTGAAGAATAAAACAGTATACTTGTATTAAGAAGTAAGCACTACTTCATTATATAGTGATCAATTGTAGTGTATTATACATCGGTATTTTTATGTATAAACTTAAAAAGAAGAGGTGGGAAGAAAACTGACCTTTTCCAGGCCTGTGGCCATTGCTGTGTGTTTTCCAAAGTTTTTGGCATATTGAGTGCAGTACTTTAACAGCATCATCTTAGTAGGATCTGAAATAGCCCAGCTGGAATTTCATCACCTCCACTAGCTTTATTTGTAGTAATGTTTCCTAAGGCACCCTTGACTTCACACTTCAGGATGTCTGGCTCTAGCTGAGTAATCACACCATCATGGTTATTTGGGTCATTAAGATCTTTTTTGTACAGTTCTTCTGTGTATTCTTGCCACCTCTTCTTAATATCATCTGTTTCTGTTAGGTCCATACCATTTCTGTCCTTTATCGAGCCCACCTTTGCATGAAATATTCCTGTAGCATCTCCAATTTTCTTGAAGAGATCTCTAGTCTTTCCCATTCTATTGTTTTCTTCTGTTTCTTAGCATTGTTCACTTAAGAACACATTATCTCTCCTTGCTATTCTCTGGAACCCTACATTCAGTTGGGTATATCCTTCCCTTTCTCCTTTGCCTTTCACTTCTCTTCTTTTCTCAGCTAGTTGTAAGGCTTCCTCAGACAACTGCTTTGCCTCTTGCAATCTTTTTCTTTGGGATGGTTTTCATCACCACCTCCTATATGATGTTACAAACCTCCATCCATAGTTCTTCAGGCACTGTATCAGATCTAGTCCCTTGAAGCTATTCATCACCTCCACTGTATAATCATAAGGGATTTGATTTAGGTCATATCTGAATGGTCTAAGAGTTTTCCCTAATTTCTTCAATGTAATCTTGAATTTTTCAATAAGGAGCTGATGATCTGAGCCACAGCCAGGTCCAGGTCTTGTTTTTGCTGACCGTATAGAGCTTCTCCATCTTTGGCTGCAAAGAATATAATCAATCTGATTTTGGTATTGACCATCTGGTGATGTCCATGTGTAGAGTCATCTCTTGTGTTGTTGGAAGAGGGTGTTTGCAATGACCAATGTGTTCTCTTGCCTTTGCCTTGCTTTCATTTTCATTCCCAAGGCCAAACTTACCTGTTACTCCAGGTATCTCTTGACTTCCTACTTTGCATTTCAGTCCCTTATGATGAAAAGGACATCTTTTTGGAGGTGTTAGTTCTAGAAGATCTTGTAGGTCTGCATATCTGTACTTCAGGTATTTGTCAGGAAAAATTACATTGAATAGACTGTCACTATTTATCAAAAGCCCAGTTAAAAGGCAAAATATTATGGGGAATTGCCTAAACAGTATTTCTCAAACATTTATATACTTATAAATCACTATTGATCTTATTCATACAATAGATTTTGATTCAATAGATTTGGGGTCAGTCCTAAAAGCCTACACTTTTAACCACTTCCCAGATGATGATAATTCTGTTGACCCACTGAGTGGCAAAGGACTAGAGGATATTGCCCCACTCCACAAAACATCCTAAAATCTAACTCTGGTTTAAATTAAACCTGCAGAAAATTATCTAATTTTAGTTGATTATTGTTTTTTTTTCCTTTGCATACTTTTGTTTTTTGAGGAAGAAGCAGCAGTAGAAATCTATGTGAAAATTGAAAACCAACACTTCTTTTGAAGACAAATTATCAATATATAACAAAAAAAAAAAACAAGAAACATAACAACAACTTCACTAAAAGGAATTTATTCTAAGGAAATTAAGAATATGCACAAAGATTTAACTACAAATACAGTGCACTGCATCCCATTAAAGCAGTCAATTCCCAAAATAACCAAAAATGAGCTATGTCCCTAGAGTTACATTCAATGGAATAGTGCTGTCATTGATTTAATGTTACAGAATATATGTTAATCAATAAGATGTTCAGAATATATTTTTAATGAAAAAATAAGATTATAAAGCATTGTTGTTGCAATAAGTGTGGTTGATTGTTTCATTTTTGGCTCATTGGGGTTTCCTTCAAAATATAGGTATTGCAAGCATATTTGTCATTGCAATTTAGTATTACATCTCATTAAGCTAAAAGTGTATAAGCAGAAAATTTTGCACCTAATCCATCTATTGTTTAATGAATACACTTGACTTTTCAGACTTTTTTCTGATCATTTAAAAAAGCAAATCTAAATCAATGCAGTATTAACAGCCACAGCAAGATCCAAAGCCTGTGGCCATAACCCCGGATACCAGCACTTTCTACTTTCCCTGGCACTTTCTGGGTCTACTTATCATTACTACTGAAGTTTTCATTCATATTCAACATCCATGTCTGGTGCATTTTGTTTGATGAAAACAAGCTAATTAGTGCTGAACCTTTCCTAGTTCATAAATTTATTCCTAAGAACATTAAAAGGAAGTCAAGTAAGACATGTTCAGTAACAGATGTTTGCCTTTTTTGGCTGCCTTTTACAGTTTGTTCTCTTTCATTACTTTTTAAGAAATTTAGTTAATGTTCCCTTTCCTAGAGAACAAGCGTACTTAGCTTCCCAGGAGGGTGGGGGTGGGGGATTCCCCAGGGCAGGCACAGCCTGTTCACTCCCTTAACCTGATAGTTGCTCCAATGTTCTCTGCAGCCAGCTTTTCGCTTTTTTCCTACAGGTTTTGGTAACAATCACACTCCAGCTTATTTCAAAAAGGATGAATATGTGGACTGGGAGATTACTATAAAACTAGAACTGCGGTGAGCACAATTATTAACGCCCAGGGTCCTAGAGTCTCTCAAATACCTTTCCCACAAGAGGATATCTGAGAATAAAGGGTCAACATGATTGACAGAATTTGATTGAATCCTTTGTCTCTATGGTAAAGAAAGATTGTGAAGTGAATTCTGAAACTAAAAACCTAATGGTCTCCTACAATCAAAGAAAAGAGAGGTGTAGATCAAGATTCTTCTATATAAAACTTTATCAGTCCCCAAATACAAATTTAAATTGTTTCTATTTACCTAACCTTCATTTTTGAATATTTCTTAGTGTGAGTGGTATTGTGATGTAGTTTAAATTGTGGTACATTGGTAAACCTAAGTAACATTATAATCCAAAGCATGTATTCATCAACAGTGCTTTCTTTTAAAACTTGGTTAGAATAGTTTTAAATGTATATGCCAAACAATTTATTGTGACT
>SJYQ01004239.1:225399-238127 GCA_006410935.1 Redunca redunca
TGGGGGTGGTGAGAAGGAGGCTCAAGCGGGAGGGGACATATGATACACAGAGCTGATTCACTTCACTGTACAGCTGAAACTAACACAGCATTGTAAAGCAGCTATACTCCAATAAAAAAACGTTAAGTTCTCTACTCTCCTATGTTTCCAAAGATTAACTAGAAATTAATTCTTACACAACTTTTTGTCAATATTTGTTTTTATTCTAGATTTTTTAAGAGCACTATTGATATTAATTTTTCATCTCAGAATTTTGATAAATACCAGGGTTGTTTTCCACACTTACCTTCCTTCAGATTGTGGGTTTCCAGATTGCTTCATACATTATCATAAAGTTAGCAAACCTTGTAAAGAAGAGTTGTGAAATGAAATTGCAGAAACAAAGTTGGAGGTGGTGGTCTCTCCTATATTATTGTAATGTAATACTACGTTTTTATGTTATGTAAGGGATCTTATTGACAGGTGCTCACTTATTTGGATAAACATTGTCTTTCAAGATAATTAAGAGTTTAAATATCTCAGGACTGCAGACAATATCTTTAACTTAGTGCAAAGAAGTTTGGGGGCCTATATACCATTGTTTAAAATAACTGGAAATTCTAATACAATTCTAATACAATAAGTCTGCAGTTGCAGAAATGAAACATTAAAGCTAAAGACATAACATTATTGTATTATCATCTAATTAGAACTAAAAACGTATAGGATACAAAATACTTTTAAAAGAAAATTAAAACTTTAGGCTTAAAGGGGATATTTTCTTTTAGCCTAAAGTAAATATATCCACATCAACTTTCTTATTTGAGAGAATTAAAACTTTGAGAGGAACTAACATCTACAGAGTGTTTTGAAAGCAAAATGTGTTGTATTTTTCTCTCCTCCCACAAATTCAAATACAGGATTTTCTGTACCCTGTCATCACTCCTCCTAACAATGCAAGCTTCTTTCTACAGTCTCAACTTTTCTAGTTCCTTTTTGTCTTCTGGACCTGACTGAACAAACTCATATCAAGATCACTTAACACTTCACAGCCATTAGGTCATATTAGGAAAACAGAAAATATAATCAGTGCTGATGAAACTATGGAGAAACCGCAACACAGGCACATCACTAGAGGGAAGGTAAAACGGTGTGGCCAAGGTACTAAATATAGTACAGCGATTCCTCAAAGTGTTAGACATAGGGATACAATGCTGCTGCTGCTGCCGCTTAGTCACTTCAGTCGTGTCCACCTGTATGTGACCCTATGAACTGTAGCCCATCAGGCTCCTCCACCCATGGAATTCTCCAAACAAGAGCACTGGAGTGGGTTGCCATTCCCTCCTCCAAGGGATCTTCCCAACATAGGGATCAAACCCCGATCTCCTGTACTGCTGGCAAATTCTTTACCATTGAGCTACCAGGCAAGTCCATATGGTTCAGCAATTCCACTCCTGGATATGTATCCAGGAAGATGTGAAAGAAAGGACTCAAACAATATTTGTACATCCATGTTCACAGTGAAATTATTTGCAAGATTCAAATGGTAGAAGCAACCCAAGTGTCCACCATCAGATGAATGGATAAACAAAATATGGCACATATGTCACAGATTATTATTCAGCCTTTTGAAAAAAAAGGAAATTCTGACACATGATACAACATGGATGAACCATGAAGACATTATAAGTGAGACAAGCCAATCACAAGAAAGTAGAATAGTTGTTGCCAGGAGATGGGGAAGAAAGGAAGAACAAGGAATTAGTGCTCAATGAGTACAGAGTTTTACTTTGGAAAGATAAAAATGTTCAGGAAATGGATGGTGGTAATGGTTACACAGCAATGTGGGTATACTTACTGTATGTACACTTGAAACTGGTAAAATGGTAAATTTTATGTTATGAATAGTTTACCACAATAAAAGGAAAAGGGAAAAAAAGCTTAACTTAGAACTTGGTGTTTAACCCCTTTTAGAATTGTTATTATTTTAAAGAATAAATGACAGGAGAAACCTTACTTTAAAAAAAAAAAGTTAGACTTTTGATGGTGAAAACTAAAGGTGCAGTGAGCTGAAGGAAAATAATTTGAAGATTTCAATTTTCAAATCTCAATTTTATTCTCTTATCCATTCCCACCCAAACCTCAACATAATAGGTTTGCAAGGGTAAGATAAGCCTCTAACTGGACTGATGTGACAGGCCTCCTAATGCTCACCCAGTCTAGTCTACCCCAAAGTCTTTAGGCAGGTAAACATATCCAAAGCACTAGCTATCACTCAAAGCCATGGTTTGTAGCCCTTTGCACTCCTAATTCCCCAGTCAGTAAGGAGTGAACATTCCCAATCTTGCACTTGGGAGCTCTCCAGTCATATCTACTCTTGCCAGATTTACTCCCCAAAGTGATATATTTAAATATACTTCCTCACATAACTAGGAGCAATCTCTAAATTATTAATGTAAAATAGCATACAACTGGCAGGCAATAGTCCATTTATTCCCCTTTACCGGAAAAGAATGAAAACAACCATCTCTGGGTGTTACTTTTGCTAAGGACATGCATCAGTTAGAAATATACACCCCATTAGCTGGAGGTAATCCTTTTTTCTATATTTAATTAATATATTCGGAAAATAGTATTAATAGATTATAACAACTTTGAGTTTCGGGAAATAATATTCATATAATTTCCTCATCTAAATTCATACAATTTTCCTTAATAATATACATATTATGTCCTTATCTAAAACAAGGATGTGATGATTGACTTTTAACGTATTTACTTACAAAGAATTTAGTAGTAGAAGTTAAGTATTACATAATTGAAATGTTTTGGTTTACAGGAAAAATATAAAAACTCAAGATTTTTTTAAAAAATACTAGGTAACAAGCTATTCAACAGATAATAAAAATAATTGCTATCAAAGTTGGACTGTGAAGAAAGCTGAGTGTGGAAGAATTGGTGCTTTTGAACTGTGGTGTTGGAGAAGACTCTTGAGAGTCCTTTGGACTGCAAGGAGATCCAGCCAGTCCATTCTAAAGGAGATCAGTCCTGGGTGTTCTCTGGAAGGACTGATGCTGAAGCTGAAACTCCAGCACTTTGGCCACCTCATGTGAAGAGTTGACTCATTGGAAAAGACTCTGATGTTGGGAGGGATCAGGGGCAGGAGGAGAAGGGGACGACAGAGGATGACATGGCTGGATGGCATCACTGACTCGATGGACGTGAGTCTGAGTGAACTCCGGGAGTTGGTGATGGACAGGGAGGCCTGGCGTGCTGCGGTTCATGGGGTCGCAAAGAGTCGGGCACGACTGAGCGACTGAACTGAACTGATCTAATGGTGTTATGGACTGAACTGTGTCTTCCCATAATTCATATGAATCCTTAAGCCCCAGTGTGACTGTATTTGGAGATACTATCCGTGGAGAGGTAATTAGGTTAATATGAGCTCATAAGGGCAGGGCATTAACCTAATATGACTAGCATGCTTATAAGAAGAGAGAGAAACACTGGACACACTCACTGGAAAGGCCACGTGAGGACACAGCAAGAAGGCAGCCCTCTGCAAGTTAAGGAGAGAGAAGCCGCAGGAGAAAACCACCCTGCTGGTACCATGACCCTGGACTTCCAGTCTTCAGGACTTTGAGAAATAAATTTCTGTTGTTTAAACCACCTGGACTGGGGCACTTTGTTATGGAAACCCAAGAACACTAATACAAATGATGAGTCAAAATTAAAAATAATTAATGATATGAAGAAAGGAAAAAAGGGAAAGAAAGGATGAGACAGACACATTCACATATAAAGCAGAACATACAGGAGATGTAAGAAACTCAGACACCTATACAGACGCTATGTGACACAAATGTTATTAAATGGCATTTTGCAGTCTTTTAAGAAATCATTGCTAAAGATTTTAGAACATATGAGTTGCTTTCACTATTTACATAGAAACATCACAGGACTTGCCCCGATGGGCATGTGAACTTAATGTGAAATCTGGATTCCATCTTCAAGTCACAGATTCCCATGTCTCAGTTTAAAGAAAACTCACTCATAAACCATCAGTATGTGGTCATGACAGTGTGCTTGGATTTTTAAAACTTCTTAGTGCCACACTCCTTACAAACAGCTTTATTCTCCTCTGGTCTCCACTGCATTTTTCTGATAAGTTAGTTACCATTACAAAAATAGTTGCTATCACATTTGGGGAAAACCACTGTTATGAGCATTTTGGCTATTAGCTCTCTTCAAACAAAAACTAATCCACATATTTAGGAGTTAAGGTGATCAGTAAGATTGGCACAAAATAACAAAAGCATTGCTTCAGGAAAAAAAAAATTTCAAAGGGGAATGATTTTAGGAATGACTTATGCTCATAGTAACATCGTACGTGTCATATCAAAATTAACTCAATCATTTGCCAGAAAAAACAATGGTAACTCAACTCTATGTCAGGTTTTACAAATACTTACACTAGAATAATCCTGAAACGCTAATGACGATCCGGAGAAACTAGGGCAACTGGAATCGTGAGTCAAACGGGAAAGCCTTCTCGACACAGATCCTCTCCAATCATAGAGTGTCCTGTCTGTTAAAAATACCAGTGCATGTTAAAAGAATATTTATTCAGGAAAAATACACAGTGATCATACTGCTTAGTGTTACAAAGATGAAAGTAAATCATCTGTATAGCCCCACTATTCTGTATTGAAATCACATCTTATCATCTAATCATAGCAAGATGAAGAAGTGATAGCAACGCATAGAGAGAGGCTTCAATTAATAGGCTTCCTTATACCATAAAGCTCTCGTGTTTTTATTGCATACAGTGTGCTCATCAGAAAACTAATAGGTTCATTCTTCTGACTCTTCAAGAACACTGACTTCTTTTGTAAGAGAGGCTTAAAGCAAAATCGTATTTGTGAATAGCACTTAACAAAAACAAAAGAAAACCTCCTCCTGTTACATAAGCCCTTTAAAAGAGAATTTAGAATTATTTGAAGGCAGAACTTTTGATATTGAAAGTATTTAAGGTAAATAGGTAGGAAGAGCAAAAGGTGAACCAGTATATACCCGCATATTTCTTCTGGCTCACAGTAGTTATTATGTAGGATTTCTGCACACAATTTTTAATAAAGAGGCAGAGATTCAAGATTTATTTGTTCACTTATTTCTCAGAAATACAATTTAATCCTGCCATCCAAATGAATCAAACTAGTTTTACATTTCCAATCTTCTAATACCTCTTCATATACATATACTCTTTATTGAAACTTTCAATTTAAGACAGTCCTCCATGGACCGGTTAGTTCCATATAAATTTAGAGAAAAATCAGAAGTAATGTAGTCTCTCATTTCATTGCTTCAATTTATTTACAGGACCATAAACTAAGTGCCCAATATATGGGGAGGTAGAATAGCAATCTAAAATAATGAAATGTGATATTATCTCAGAGACACTCTAATCAGTATACATACACACACATCCTACCGCATCTTAATTTTGCATGTATTTCCTCCATTTCAGTCAGTTTCTGCCCTCTATCAAAAAGGAAAACGCTCTAGGAGAGGCAACATATAAATGATATATTTCATTCACAATACAATATGAAGAAATGAATTTTTTTAATGGAAGCAATGCCAATAATGAGTAGACCATAGGGAACCTGAAAATATTATCTGAGAATAGGATAGCAAAGAAAAGGCCAGACACATCATACTTTACTCGGGAACTTTTATAAATTCAGAGGGACATAAAAGGACAGCATAAGAGTTAATGAGATGCGTAAGCCCCCACATTTCTTATGAAGCTTTGTTGACTACTTTGAAGTATTCTTTAATTCATTAGCACTATTCCTATTCCACCCACTTGCTTCAATGCACTTTGACAGCAAATATTCTCTTTTAGATAACAAAGCATCTCTTTCCAATCTCCTTTTAAAATGTATACATTCTTCTGGGGCAAGGACAATATCTTACTTGGAATTGCTCTATGATTCTGGTTCATTAGTAATATGATTAAAGTCACTATGTAAACACTGATAAATTAGAATTAGCCTCATGAGGTTAAAGCTCACAGGGAAAAGAGAATCTTCCTGATTACTGAGGAGCACAGCTAAATATGAAACTTAATGCTGTATGACTTATTTTTCCAAGAGGTTCCAGAACATTTCAAATATTTTATCTTGTCTACCCACAAAACAGATCCATGTAATCAAGAAGTCATACATTATTTTCTTCAGTATACAGGTATCACACTGGAAAATATAGCTATAACTTTTCCACTTCAGGAAGCAGTAAAGCCTCCACTAAAATCCTCAAGGTGATCATTCACACACTGATCTATGCTAATGACTTCTCCTAAGAAGCCAGACACAGAAGGTGACATGCAACAAATTTCAGTTTATTCCACAAAGTCAGATGAAAGTTATAAGCTGATAGTTTGAAGAAGACCGAAGTCATACAACAGACTAAGTCTTCACAAACCCTTCACAGAGCCAATAAGCTTCAAAGGTAATGCCACAGGGAAGTGAAGATTCTGACTTCTAGGGTGTGTGCATGAAAGAGAGACAGCATAAGAGTAGGCTGTACATTCATATGTGAAAAAAAAATAAATTTTGTCAGTACCATCAGCCAGCAGGACAGAATGAAATACTCTGAAAGTAAACAAAGGTAGGCTAAATGCAATAGGAATATTTGGAAAGAAGCCAAAATGGTCCCATCAAGTGGAGTGCATGTGCTTAGTCACCCAGTCATGTCCAGCTCCTTGCAACCCATGGACGACAGCCTGCCAGCCTCTGTCCACGGGTTCTCCAGGCATGAATACTGTAGTGGGTTGCCAAGCACTCCTCCAAGAGACATTCCCAACTGAGGGGTAGAACCCAGGTCTCCCATGTTGCAGGCAGATTCTTGACTGGCTGTGCTACCAGGGAAGTCCCCCATCAGGTTAACAAAGAATTATCAGCTAATTGTTAGTTTCTTAGTCGTATCGAACTGTTTGTGACCCCAGTGACTATAGCCCTCCAGGCTCCTCTGTCCATGGAGTTCTCCAGGCAAGAATATTGGAGTGGGTAGTCATTCCTTTCTTTAAGGGATCTTCCCAACTCAGGGATTGAACCCTGATCTCCTGCATTGCAGGCAGATTCTTTACTGTCTAAGCCACTGGGGAGGCCCATTATTAGCTAAATAGCAGGTAAATCAGAACATTAAAAAAAAAACTGTCAAATATCCATACCAATGTCTTCCTGTCTTTACATTTCAACAGTTATTTAGGCCTTTGAAAAATGTTTATACCACTAGTTTGTGTTATTTTGTTGGTTTCTTCATATCTCATCTCTCTATTTGACTTGCGAGTCTTCCACTTGGTTTGTATTCTCCATAACATTGAACAAAACACTGTGCCCCAGACATAAGTTCAGTGTGTGCTCCTGGGCTGACCTGGCATTGGCTGAAATGCCCATCAGCAAACTGCTAAGAGTGAAAGATCCCATCCGATATAAACATCTGATTCAATGGAAGAGTCTTTAAAAGGAGACTTTAAAAATTCTATTTTTTTTCAGGGCCAAGTATTTTTCATGAGATCATCTTCTCTCTCTTGATATTTGTCTTGATGTATATAATGGTAATAGATTTCAAATACGTATCTGTTGGGGATGGCTTTTTATTTCATTTCCCATTTTCATTCAAATTCATGTAGTTAACAATAAGCCAATTATTTACACAGGTGAGAGATACTATTAAAATCTAATAAGCATAATTATTTTAGAAACCCAAATTACCTAGATGACTCACAGAAAACTGATAAGATTGCATCCAGTGATATAACCAAGAGAATGAGGAAATAAAATGGGAAATACGGTGGAGGGAAGAAAAAAATCTCTAGCTAGTTAAAACATTTACCATTTTTCTATGATCTTTGCAGTGTCAAGCATTTCCTTCACATTGCAAGTGGATGGATTTGTCCCCAGGGGCTTCGCTGGTGGCTCAGTGGTAAAGAATCTGCCTGCAACGCAGGAGACATGAGCTCGATCCCTGGCTTGGGCAGATCTCTGGAGGAGGTCGTGGCAACCCACTCCAGGATTCTTCGCTGGTGAATTCTGTGGACAAAGGAGCCTGGTGGTCTACAGTCCATAGCGTTGCACAGAGTCGGAAATAACTAAAGCGACTAAGCCACAGAATTGTCCAAACTGTCCAAATATCCGTACAAAATCCAAAGACAATAGCAGTTTAAACTTTTCAATTATACTGTTTCAGTCAACCAAGAAACCAAATGTCCGTAAGAAATAATCAATGCAACTGCCTCCAACAGAGCCAAAGTCCAGATGCAAGCGCGATGTATCTTTATGAGGATGTGACAGAGCCCAAGACACGAGTGGGTTCAGTGGTCCTATGCCCTGGAGCCTTTTTTATGCCAAGCCCATTCTGTTTCCCTTTTATCAATTCCTTTCTATCAATTAATTCTTTGAGTTAATTGCACATGCAGTTTTAATCTGTAGGTAATTACAATCAATTAATAGTTAGGAGACAGAATTAGCAGTTCTTAGTTTGATTATCTATATAATTAAAAGGGGTGGGTAAACTAGAGTTGACAAACAGCATCTTAATCAGTTGAATAATCAAACCCTAGAAGCTTGCTTGGGCAGCTGAATTCCATTTATTGCATTAGTTCAAATTTTAGAATCCATGACTGAAATGTCCATTTGAATCAATTTATATTGTCAATTTACAGTCAAAAATGAATATATTCTAAAATTACTTAAATTATTTACCTTCTTTTATTTATAATGAACTGCTTCCAAAAGAATTCAGTAAAAATAAAGATCCAACAAACTAACTTATTTATAATCTACTGTATATCCACGGCTCCCAAGTTGTATGTTATAAAACATCTAAGGAACATGACTAACTCCTTTTGTACTAGGTTCTACTTAACAGTTCTATTTAAGTGTGCTGAGAGATAGCAAACATAACATAGCTTTCATCTTTTTTTTTTTTGGCTATCTAATGGAAATAGCTGTTTGTAGATACAGAGGAAATAACAAGATGCAAGATAAGCTTCAGGTAATTTAGAAAAATATATGAGAACTTCATTGTGATTAGGATATAATATAATGGAACAGTATCATCACTGTTGCATAATATCTTTCTGAATTATCAAGTATTTGAACAAGATTGGCAGATACTCCCAAGTTTATAGTAAATAAAAAATATTCAAAAAGAATCATGATTTCTGGTTCAGTATGGTTTGTTACCTTTGACTGAGGCAGCCCCTTTTATAGTCCAAAATAAAATACTATAATAAAAAGGACAAAAATTTCAAGGTCACAAAAAATAAATTTAGCCATTCACCTAGTGTCAGCTGAGAAAAATTTTTTTTCATAATTAGGGTAATGGAATGGAATTGAGGAAAGCAATCAGTGACCTTTACATAATAATAAACCCCTAGCCCATCTGAAAGCCATTAGAAAGAGGCTTAAGATCACCTTAAAAAAATGAACAGAACAAACAACCATTTCTCTAAAATGTGGGTGCACCTATTGAGGACCACTTTCCTCTCCATACCCCATCCATCAAACCACTTGACACCACAACTGCAAGAAAGCAACTAGGAACAAAGTCATCCTGACGCTGGGATCTGATACACTCCTATGTTAAGGAAAGAACTGCGCAGAGGGTGATACAGGCAGGTCTCAATAACAATGTACCGTGGGGACTGTAACTTTCACGTGCTGAACAGCTAAAAAGAGTAAAGAACAAAGGAGTGGAATAGGACAGGCCCCACACTGGCAGAACCAAACTATATTCCAGATGGGTAAGTGGGTACTGACACCTGCTCATCAAGTATAGAACTAAAAGAGGCGACCAACACACCCAAGTGAACACAGAGCAGAGCTGAGATAAACCCCCATGTTCTCCATGCGTAATCACTCACTTTGCATAGGTTGGTTTCTCCTTATTCAGGGTAAACACACCAGGGCCTACATTAATCATGGCAATGATAGTTAACATTTAATGAGGGCCTAGTTTGCTAAACGCTTAAGATATATTGTATGTGTGTGTCAGTCACTCAGTTGTGCTACCCCAAGGACTGTAGCCCGTCACTCTCCTCTTTCCATGGAATTTTTCAGGCAAGAACACTGGAGTGGGTTGCCATTTCCTCCTCCAGGGGATCTTCCTGACCCAGGGATTGAACCCGTGTCTCCTACTGCTCCCGCACTGGCAGGCAGGTTCTTTACGACTGTGCCACCCGGGAAGCCCTGAACATTCGCTACTTGATCTATCCACAAAATTAACCTACAAGCTCCATGGTGAGTTTAGCCCAGCTTAGCAGCAAAAAACTTAATTAAGTCACTTGTCCAAGTTCAGACAATTGCTACCTGGTTGTGTGAACCCAGGCCATTCCAAATTTGAAGCCCAAGTGACTGTGCCACAAGGGGAAAGTTCCCTGTAGTAGACTGATCAATGCCCCAAAGATATCATATCCTTATCCTTAGCTCATATGATTTAAAGGCTTTTATGGGTAAGATTAAATTAGGGATCCTAAGAAGGGAAGATTATCCTGGATTATCCTGACGGACTACACGCTGGGGGTAGATGTGACTAGAAGGGGAAAAGGTAATATGATGACAGAGGCAAGAAACCAGAGTGATCTGAGAAAAAGGTCATGAGCCAGGAAATGCAAGCAGCCTTCAGAAAGGCAAAGTAGATACTTTCCTAGGATCCTCAAAGTCTTAACTGAGTCCAGACTCTTGATACTTGGACTTACACTGATGCAATTAAGTTTGTATTTCTGGCCTCTAGAGAATAATTTGTACTGTAGAATTCTCCCTGGAGAATAAATTTGTATTAGTTTAAGCTAGCAAGTTTTGGTAAATTGTTAGAAGAGCCATGGAAAACTAATGCAGTCTGCTGCTGCTGCTGCTAAGTCACTTCACTCGTGTCCAACTCTGTGCAACCCCATAGACAGCGCCCACCAGGCTCCACCGTCCCCAGGATTCTCCAGGCAAGAACACTGGAGTGGGTTGCCATTTCCTTCTCCAATGCGTGAAAGTGAAAGGTGAAAGTGAAGTCGCTCAGTTTCGACCCCATGGACTGCAGCCCACCAGGCTCCTCCATCCAATGCAGTCTACAATTCTGAAAATCTAGTAAAATATTTCACAAGACTGAGAAGAAAATTTTAGAAAAGTGTTGGCATTCCTACTATATTGTAGCAAGCCAACTCTTCAAAATAGAGGCCAAAATATGGGGGTGCATATATCTTTCTGAATTAGTGTTTTATACACCGATTGGATAAACACCAAGGAGTAGAATTGCTGAGTAATGAGATTGTTCTATTTCTAGTGTTTTGAGGAACTTCTATACTGTTTCCGTAGTGGCTGCACCAATTTACATTCCTATCAACAGAGTACAATGGTTCCCTTGTCTCAACAGTCTCACCAATATTGTTATTTGTAGACTTTTTGATGATAGTCATTCTAACAGGTGTGAGGTGATATCTCACTGTGATTTTGATCTGCATATCTCTGATGATTAGCAATGCTGAATATATTTTCATGGGCCTGTTGGCCAACTGTATATCTTCTTTGGAAAAATGTTTATTTATATCCTCAGTCCATTTTTAATCTGCTTGTTTGGGTTCTTTTGAATATTGATTTATAAGTGCTGTTTATTATTTTGGATATTAACCCCTTACCAGTCATTTGCAAACATTTTCTCCCATTCATTAGGTTGTCCTTTTTATTTGTCCATGGTTTCTTTTGCTGTGCAAAAGCTTTTAAGTTTAATTAGGCTCCATTTGCTTATTTTGCTTTAGTTTCCTTTACCTTAGGAGACAGGTGCAAAAAAATTATTGCTAAGATTTATGTCAAACAATAATCTGCCTATGTTTTCTTCTAGGAGTTTTATGGTTTCCAGTCTTATATCTAAGTCTTTAATCCATTGAGTTTACTTTTGTATATCAAATGAGAGAATATATCTGAAGAAAATTAAAGCACTAATATGAAAAGAAACATGTATCCCAATAGTCATAGCAGCATTATTTAACAATAGCATTACTTATAAACACTTGAAATAACCAGGAGCAACCTAAGTGTCCACCAAACATGAATGGATAAAGAAGATGTGGTATATATATATATATATATACAACTGAATATTACTCATCCATATAAAAGGATGAAATTCTTCTATTTGCAACAACGTGGGTGGAACTAGAGAGTATTACAGTATTATGCTTAGTGAAAACAGTCAGACAGAGAAAGACAAATATGCTATTTTATCACTTACATGTAATACCTGAACAACAAAACGAATGAATGAATACAGAAAACCAGAAACAGGCTCACAGAACCGAGATTAAACTAGTGGTTACCAGCTGGGACAGGGAAGTAGGGAGAGGCAGGGTAGAGCTAAAGGAATAAGAGGCACAAACTACTATGTATAAAGTAAACAGGCTACAAGGATGTACTGTACAGCACAAAGAATATAGCTAATATTTTACAACAACTTTAAATGTAGTAAGATGTATAAAATATTGAATCACTATGCTGTACACTTGCAATTAATATACTATTATAAATCAACTAAACGCCAATTAAAAATAGAAGTCAAAAGCAACAAGGATAAAGACTTAAAAATAAGATTTGTAAGGTAAATGAAAATGGAAATAAGTGTTTTTTAAAAGACAAGAAATAAAAGGAAACCAAAAATGTAATGGCAGAATTAAAATGTATTTCAGAGTTAGTGGGGAT
>SJYQ01004239.1:238181-248631 GCA_006410935.1 Redunca redunca
GAATGCAGAAGAAACGTATCCAAAGACAAAAATAATGAGAGAGAAGATTACAGATTAAAGAGGACAAAGGATAAATATATATGAAAGAAATCATATACTTTACCAAAGACGAAAACAGATCAATCAGGAATGAAAAAAATAACACTATTGAATTATAATTTTCTGAGCTGAAAACAAAATTTGCATCTTCTGAGTATTGGGGCTCATTGTGTTTTAGGAAAAGTTAATTAAAAGGGATTTGTATGCAAGTGCATTCTGCAAAAGTAAAGGAATTAAAAAAAATTTAATTATAAGATTAAAGAAAAACTCATACATATTTAGAAAGAAGTAAAATCTCAAAGTTGCAAAACTCAGGCTCTTTCCACATTTCTTCTATGAAACAGCAAAAGAACCCATACATAATAGAATACCATCAACAGAATTTCCGGAGAAAGGAAAAGGTATGAAACAGAAATTTTGTGACAAAATTGTTTTCAATGTATGAAGGTCAGCAAAAAAAAAAAAAAAAAAAAATCATTCTCAAATATGCCAATGCCCTGAAAAGCTGCTCAGAAAAACACGTATTTTTAAGTAAATAAGCAAAACACTTATCTGAAGACCAAGACATGAATCAAAATCAGGGATGAAAGAATTTGAAATCATGATGTAAGAGTTCCAGAAGTCTTTCCTGTAATCAATGTTCAATTCTAGAAGGATCATTTGTGGTATGTGGATGCTGTGACTCTGATGTAAAGATTGGTCCTGCCAGGTTTACCTCATAGTTTCTTTTGCTATTCTACTTTCCCAGGAACCAAATGATTAGTTTCCTAGGGTATACACTTGAACTCACTCATAGTTCCAATGAAATGTTCTTTTAAATGGAATCTTGCTCTATAAGCAATAACCAGTGTTGTTCTGTCAGGCACTTACAATGGCTAAACATTTGGAACAGGTACCCAGAGACCCAGTAAACCAGACAAGAATAACAATATAATGACGATTTTCAGGTTCACAGAACGTAAATATGACTTTTCTCCTTTTAAAAGTTCAAACTGAATTGCCTGAGTCAGGACATCACCCTTCACAAGATCCTCTTTATATCATAGAAACACTCTCTGAGTGTTCTTATGGAGCTTTGCTGTTTAACTAAGGATAAAAATATACCTGGAAAACAGATTTGACAAAATATACCAGAATTTAGCAGTGAATATTTCTGGGTGGTGGAATACTAGAGGTCTTTTTTTTTTTCTGATGGTGGTCTGTATTTTCCAAATTTGCTGAAATTTATTCCAACTAATAGTAAGTTTTAGGAAAAACATATTTTAAATGAAGCCATAAAAATTTAGGTTGAAAATAAGTGAAATTATGTAAAAAACTATGAACAAAAGCAAAGTATCACAGAACTTTAGGAATGGTTTACCTTTCAGGAGGCAACACACTGAGACTAAATTTTAATCGTTTTTTTTTTCCGTAACAAGGACATATTGTATTTATAAAGGAGAAAATACAATTAGTTTGAACTTCTTTTAACAAAACATGCATACAAAAATAAGTGTTTCATTTAAATTTGCCCTAAATGATCAACACATATTTTGAGAGCAGGGGCATCACAACGTCTTAAGAGTCAAAACTCTTCTTCCCCTCCCAGGAAGTAAAAGAGAATCTGCTATGTTCTACAGCTTTGGAAAATGTTGGTCTCAGGCTTAGAACCTAAAGACTCTTGATTAACTGAAGCAGGTGTCAGGGACCAGGTCTGTCACAAATTCATTCCTGCAAAACAGGGGCAGCTATCTGAATATGTGATTTGAAAATGCCACTTGTTTTTAAAGGTTTTGTGTTTTTGTTTTTTTTAAAATTCAGACTGTTTTGAAAGTCTTTATTGAATTTGTTACACTATTGCTTCTGATTTTTATGTTTTGGTTTTTTGGCCATGAGGCATGTGGGATCTTTGCCCCGCAACCACGGATGGAACTGGCACCCTTTTCATTGGAAGGACAAGTCCCAACCACTGGCTCCCCAGAGAAGTCCCTGAAAATGCATCTTGACTGCGATTCACCTGTAATCTTTTCCAAGGAGCAACGGGACAAATGTAAGTGCATGTTGGTAGCAGCCTCCAACAGCAGGAGGGCAGGGACTGTGCCCAGGGGCACTGTTTTATCCTCCACACAACTGAAATGCCTGGTACAGAATATGTGTTAATTGTTTATAACAAATGAATGTTAAAATTAACGGGATACAGTGTGGTTTACAGGTGACAATGATGTCATAGGTCTCTAGACTAAAAAATGACACAGGTCGTGGAGAAAACTGCATATTGGGTGATAATTTAATGGGAGTGTTCTTGGTGTCTCTGCCTCTTGCAAATGGAAGCAATGACTAGTCTGTTCATCTCGTACAACTCTAACTTTTTTTAAATGAATTCTTTCAAGTTTATTGTGTACTGCTGTTTGGGCCATATGGATCTTACCTATTTTGGTGTCCACATTCATACCTGTTTGGTGAAAACGAAAATTTGAAGAGACTTCTGGGAAAGTAATTATCAGTAAGAAGAATCTTTTAAAGTTCATATTTTTGATGTAATATTAATTTCTAGGAATCTTTCATAGGGAAATAATCTGGAATGTGCCAAAAGATTTATTAACAAAGATGCTTATTACAGTATTATTTATAACTGTGCAGAAATCAAGTTAGTTTCTGAGTTAGCATAACACTGCTATTCTTAGAAAAAGAAGCTTGCAAGGTTGAGCCTCAGCTGGCATCTAAGCACTTAAGAGGGTAAACAGTTCCCTGGCCCCTGATGTAAAATTTTCCCTGAAAGATAAGGGTATCTCACTAGGCCTAAATTGTACAAACAATATGATTTAGGTCACTGGTGGCTCAGATAGTAAAGCATCTGCTTGCAATGCAGGAGACCCAGGTTCGATCCCTGAGTCGGGAAGATCCCCTGGAGAAGGAAATGGCAATCCACTCCAGTACTCTTGCCTGGAAAATTCCGTGGACGGAGGAGCCTGGTAGGCTACAGTCCATGGGGTCGCAAAGAGTCGGACACGACTGAACGCCTTCCCTTCCCTTCAGCTTTCCTTCTGAAAGTCTGGAATATTGGTACATGCTAAGCAGATGGTGCCAATGTGAGCATGTCCCATTAAAAATTTTGGGTGCTGAGTCTGTAATGAGTTTCCCCAATATATAACCCTTCACATGTGTTACTCATTGCTGGAGGAATCAAGTACCTCCATGTGATTTCACTGGAAGAGGACTCCTGTGAGCTTGCTCCTGATTTCCTCTGGACTTCACCCCATGTGCCTTTTCCCTTTGCTGATTTTGCTTTGTATCCTTTCACTACAGTAAACCTGAGCTGTTGATAGGACTATATACTGAATCCCATGAGTCCTCCTAGCAAATCACTGAGTAGCCTTGGGGTGGTCTCAGGATCCCCAACACAATAATCAAATTAGAAATAAGATAAAATTCCAGTAATGGGAGATTGGTTGAGAAAATTATAATATATAAATACATTGTATTGTTTTGATAAAAATTTTACCTATTTTTTTTACATTATACAAAAAAATAAAATATGATATACCTTATACCTTTAATTATGAACAACAACAACAAAAATCTTTAAGCTAAAGGACTGGACAGAAATATGCCAAACTGCTGAAAGTGGTTTGGTCATATTTTTGTCTTTATTTTCTTTTCTTTTGTTCTGAATAGGCTGAGTGTGAGGTTCATAAATCCTTAAACCTCACTCACCACCTTTTGAAGAAAGCTATCCTAATTGTGTTTTCCTCATACTCACAGGTTATGCATGAGTTAGAATTATTGTGCAAATTCTGTAATGAGAATTAAAAATTCTGGAATGGAATTAGCAAATAAAACCAAGAATCAAATCCCCTAAGAAAGACTGTTAATTTTTTTTATATTTGCATCTGTGTTTGATGATCAACTTGTCAGAACATTGAAGTTCATTAATACATCATTATCTTTATTGAAAGCTTATTAAAGCGACACATTCAATGTAAGAAAAAAAAGACTCTGGTGACAAAAACAAAAGGATAATCATGGAACAAAATCTTAGCCCTGCTTATGCTTGTATCTTTATTCCAAATGTTTCACTCTATTCTTTTCTACTCTCCTAGTCACAGTTGGTAGTGAGTGAGATTATCACTAGCAAGGTATAGTCCTTTTATGATTAGTGAAAATGTAAAACCCAACTACAGGCAGAGAACTGTAGAAAACTATATTAAAACTTTGTGAAAGTACAAAGTGATTTGCAAAGCCCAAGTCTATAAAGCTACAGCGAATATCATACATAAATATAACAAACAAAATTTTGTGAAACAAGCTAACGATGAGGACTTTCCATTGTTATGATCAACATTTGCAATCTAGTTTTAAGGATTAGTCAGTTTCAACCAGTCCTTTTCAGTCCTTTCAACCATCACCAGAAAGGAAGCAAAGATAAAACACAAATCAAGGTTTCTACATGTTTTGACTACTAAAGTCTAAGTTCTGATAAAAATTCTGAATATTAATATATTAAATGTTATCTATGAAGTTCAGTAGCCATGTGGACCCTATTTCCATTATTACTAATAAATTAAAATTGACTGTACTAATAAAATATTTCACAGATGCTCTGTCTTCCTACTCCTACACATCCAAAGATCAAATTCAACAAAATTTGGTTCTTTCAAGAAACATATTATGTATCATTTTAGCAGCAATTTTAAGAATAATTAACAAAATTATGGGCATTTCTTAGTGATTTTACTAACTACTATGCCCATATATGATTTTTTCCTCTAGTTAAAGTGCTCTACTTGCCTTAATCTAATAGAGTACTGAATTCCATAGCCATTTATTTGCTTATGCCACGGTGCCCACTTATGATGGTTAATTTTAATGTATCAACTTATCTAGGACACAGTGCCCACATATTTAGTCAAACATATCTAGATGCTTCAGTGACAGTATTTGTAAATTATTGACATTTAAATCGACTTTATGTAAAGCACATTGCTTTCCAAAAGGTGGGTGAACCTCATCCAATAAGCTGAAGGCCTAAAGAAAAAGACTAATCTCCCCTGAGGAAAATTCTGCCAGCAGACTGCCTTCAGACCTGAGACACAACATCAAGGTTTTCATGGGTCTCCAGTCTGGAGCCCACACACGGATTTTAGGCTTGCTAGTCTCTGCAATTGTATGAACTAATTCCCTAAAATAAATCTCTCCATATATGAGGAGGAGGGGTGAGAGAAAGATTTATTTTAAAAAAATCACTTACGGAGAAAGAGAAACCTATCTATCTACCTGTCTGAGTATCCTCCATTTATCTAGATGTCTATGTAAATATACTGCTCAGTAGATATATATATCTGTATCTACATCTATAGAGAGAGATCCTACTGATTCTGTTTCTCTCAAGAACACCAGCTATGATCCCTAACCAGTTTTGACCTTCCCAAAGCATATCCAGCTTTCCAGGCCAACCTGTAATTCCATCCTTTTTCTCATCACTCATAAGAACATATTGAAATTCAAAGGAATGTAGCTGGCATGATCACAAAAATAACCCTGAATCCATTCTAATTATTAAAAAGTTAATTTTCAAAGTTTTGTCTTCTCAGTATTAAGAAAAATATGCCTTGCAATCACCTCACCCATATGATATACCAATGTGAATAGTCGTGGAGGCTGAAAACCATCCATCTCCATCACTGGGACAGAACATAACTTGTATTGTGGGTTACCTTTAATGTTTTAACTCAGCCACAATATTATAAACTTTATAAGACATGGCTGATGTCTAAAAGCTTTTTGTATTCATTATATACCTATCATGGTATTGTGTATAGTCATTTTTTTTAAAACTAAAAAAATTACTCAATTTAATTGCCTTTAAATTTGGATGACATCTTTACTTCTATGATGGATACTTATACCAAATGTCTTTATCCTTATAAAAAATGGAAGCAAAAATGATATAATAACTATATCTCTACTTGAATGTAGTTTTATCAAAATAGTATAAAAATGTGGAGTTTNCTACGATCCCTAACCAGTTTTTACCTTCCCAAAGCATATCCAGCTTTCCAGGCCAACCTGTAATTCCATCCTTTTTCTCATCACTCATAAGAACATATTGAAATTCAAAGGAATGTAGCTGGCATGATCACAAAAATAACCCTGAATCCATTCTAATTATTAAAAAGTTAATTTTCAAAGTTTTGTCTTCTCAGTATTAAGAAAAATATGCCTTGCAATCACCTCACCCATATGATATACCAATGTGAATAGTCATGGAGGCTGAAAACCATCCATCTCCATCACTGGGACAGAACATAACTTGTATTGTGGGTTACCTTCAATGTTTTAACTCAGCCACAATATTATAAACTTTATAAGACATGGCTGATGTCTAAAAGCTTTTTGTATTCATTATATACCTATCATGGTATTGTGTATAGTCATTTTTTTTAAAACTAAAAAAATTACTCAATTTAATTGCCTTTAAATTTGGATGACATCTTTACTTCTATGATGGATACTTATACCAAATGTCTTTATCCTTATAAAAAATGGAAGCAAAAATGATATAATAACTATATCTCTACTTGAATGTAGTTTTATCAAAATAGTATAAAAATGTGGAGTTTGAACTACTGGTAATAATATAAGTTTTAGATGAGACCATGATATTTTGGTATGCTTTAAGAAGATACCTTAGATTTTATAATAAAACTGAAAAATATTTGTGGGTAGATGGCAAGGAATTTGCTTCAAGTAATCCAAGCTGAGAAGGAAATTGAGTTGGTGAATGGATCAGACAGTACTGACCATGAGTTCATAATCCCTAAAGCCAGGTGATGAGTACATGCGGATCTATTACCCTACTCTCTTTATTTGTGTATATATGTAGACTTTCCATAATAAAATGGCTCTTCATCATTTATTCAAAACTATATAAACCTTCTCAATGCCAAGAAAAGTTTTAATTAAATAGCTAATCATCAGAAAAAGAGAGCGGACAGTAGAGCAACACGTAAAGAATGGTCCTTTTCTATCTGGCAAAATCTGGGTTAGAAAAGAAGGAATAGAACCGAACAATAAGGTATAAGGAACTCAGCTAAGTAATAAAATCCCCAAGTCCTCATATGGTAACTTTGCTAAAATTATTCTAAAATACTATGTCAGAAACCTGAGAGTTTCTGAGAATCTGTATCTGCATCTCTAAACAGCATCAAAACTTTGTTTATGGTCTATCTTTTCCACTAGAATATAAGCACTACAAGGTCAGCAGCTTTTGTCATGTTCACCAGTGCTTCTCCAGCAATGAAGAGAGCACAGATAGTAGGGTGCTCCATAAATATTTGTCAATTATTCCTGTATATAAAATATGCTGTCTTCTGATTACCATCATAAGACCATATAGAATTAACTAAAGGTTTTAAACCATTAGCATAAAAATTCACTTCAAAGATTCAAGCTTTATGTATGATTCTTTCTGAAAATTATTTATTAGTAATTCACATCTACTTATTATGTTAAAAATAATTTCTATATATACCATCTCATTTTAGCCTTATATCCAATGAGACATAAAACAAACAGGGATAATCTTTCCACTTTAGAAAATAAAAAAACTGAAGCTCATAATACTGATCTGCTGAGATTTTAGCTCTGGTTTTTTTTTACTTATGATCATTCTTTCAATTGGAGAACTATCCATATAATTTTTAAATTTGAGATATCTCTAAAATTAATCAAGTGCTTTCACACAACACTATTCATTCTAGTAAGGAATGAAACAGTGTCTAAGAAGAAGTTGAGCCCACAGCCAAAGGATGAGACAGAGAAAATCATGCCCATTATGTGAGTTTTACATTCAATATTAAGGAATATAATTTTAAAATCTTAAAAAATATGCAGAGTTCATCTTTTACTTTAAATATAGAAAGTCAGAAAAAGTCTTTCCAACTCTAACAATGAGAACAACTCAGACAGTTGATAAAACAATAATTTTTTGAGCTTATCTGAGAGCTGAGGTCACAAGGCAACCTGATGAACTGCAATACGAGGTTGCCAAACTCTAGCAGTGAGAGTCAATACAAATCACCTTGGGCAGAACATGAAGAGATGACAAGCACAGAAGCAGGCAAGAAGAAAACAAATGGAATTTTAACAAATCTTTTAAAGGCCAAATGTGGACTCACTTGATAGTATAGTTTTTGCAGAAGCGCAGACACCTGGAGCATCTGCATCCACTCCCCTAGTCTTTTCTAAAGGTTCCACTGACTACTGCTGACATAGATAGGAATAGGGCAGGGGATCTAAGAGAGAGAGCTCTTCTGTGGTACAGCATGCAGGACCAGAAGAACCCAAGAAGCCTGTTTCCAAACCAGACACTGCATGAGTACAAGGTGGTGCCTGCCTGCTGCTGGGGAAGGAGCAGGGAACTTATGAAGTCATTGTAACACTGATAGCAAAGTCAGACAAAGGTATTAGAAGAAAGAAGAAGTATAGCCCAACATCATTAAACACAGATGCAAAAATCTTTAATAAAATATTAGCAAATCAAATACATTAATATATGAAAAACATAATATATCATGGTCAATTAGGAGTTGCTCAAGAATATAAAGTTGGTTTTATATGTGAAAATTAATCAGTGAAATTTATTATAGTAATACACTAAGAGAAATCAAATAATATTTAAGGACATGCATAAAAAACATTTTACAAAATTCAACACTTAGGAATAAAAAAATTGTTCCAGAGCCAGCTACCAAAAAGGAAACTTCCAAATCCAGATGATAAGAACCTACAAAAACTGTAGCTAATACTATACATGATGGTGAGATATTGAGTGCCTTCTGCTTAAGATGTAAAATAAGACAGGATATCTATAATCAGCATCATGCTAGGATTCATAACCAGTGCAATAAAACATAAGACAGAGATTTTTAAAAAGACAATTAAACAAAAAAAGTATAAATACCTTTATTCAGAATGCCATGACTGCGTAGGTAGTAAATTCTAATGAATCAGAAATAAAAACTAGTAGAACTAGTAATGAAAATTAGTACTCTCGCAAAGTACAAAGTCAATAAAAATATCAACTGTATTCTAGAGAGTATCATAAACAACTAGGAAAAGGAGTTAAAAATCGGCATCATTTGCAAAAGCTTCAAAGATCAAAGCATTAAGGATAAATTTAACAAATAGCAGGTAAATATAAATATAAAATGTATATTTTATAAAAAGAAACTACTGATGAGATATGAAAGATTTCAATAAATGAAGTAATACACTATGTTCAGGGATTGAAGACATAACATTAAGATTGTTNGGATTGAAGACATAACGTTAAGATTGTTGTTCTAAATCCCACAATTGATTTCTAGATTGAAAGCAATGTCAATTATAGTCACAGCCATCTTTTCTTCTGTAAATTGAAAATATAACTTAAAATTTACTTTGAAAAAGAAAAGTAATAAGACTAGTAGAAACAATATTGAAGAGAAAAAATGGGAGGGTATACACCACTTAAAACTTACAATAAAGCTGTAAAAATAAGGTAATGAGGGAATGAAACAGAACAGAGTCCCAAAATAGATGTACACAAATAAAATCAGTTTTTGACAAAAGTACCAAAGCAATTCAATGGAGAAAGAAATCTCTTCAATAAATGACACTACCATAAACTACACACAAAATTTAATTTGAAATGGATCATAGGGTAAAACATAAAAGCTAAAACAACAAAGCTGCTAGAAAAAGAAATATAGAAGATCTTCACAATCTTGGGATCAACAAAGATTTTTAAAGAAGAGACAGAGACTGGGGGGAGAAGATGGCGGAGGAATAGGACGAGGAGATTACTTTCTCCCTCACAAATTCCTCAAAAAAACATTTCAACGCCGAGCAAACTCCACAAAACAACTTCTGAATGCTGGCAGAAGACATCAAGCACCCAGAAAAGCAGATCATTGCCTTCAAAAACAGGTAGGGAAAAAATATAAAAGATGAAAAAAGAGACAAAGGAGGTGGGGAGGGAGCTCCGTCCCGGGTAGGGAAGCCTGACCCAGGAAAGGAACTTTAAGAAGAGAGGTGTCCAAACACCAGGAAACACTCTCCCTGCTGAGTCTGTGGCAAGCCCTGGAAGCACAGAGGGCATCATAACAGGAACGATACATAAATGAATAATTAAAACTGACAGATTACAAGACCAACAGTGACTTCCCCCGTGGAAAAGCAGCACAGAAACCTGCACCTGCCACTAGGAAGTGGGGGCAGGGCAGGGACACGCGGGAGATGCAGGCTGCATGGCTTTGTAAGAATCGGGTTGGAACGCCTGGCAAGTAACCAGAACGAACTTGGGCTAGTAAACCAGACGGGGGGATAGCTAACCACACGAAAAGCTCGAACATAGGACACCACCAGGACCGCGCACAGAACAAAGGACAGA
>SJYQ01004240.1:8285-68950 GCA_006410935.1 Redunca redunca
TCTCATCCCACCCTCTCCCTCCCTCTCTCCCCCAGAGTCCAACAGTTCACTCTATAGATCTGAGTCTCTTTTGTTGTCTCGCACACAGGGTCATCATCCCCATCTTTCTAAATTCCATATATATGCGTTAGTATACTGTATTGGTGTTTTTCTTTCTGGCCCACCTCACTCTGTATAATTGGCTCCAGTTCCATCCATCTCCTTAGAACTGATTCAAATGTATTTTTTTTAATGGCTGAGTAATACTCCATTGTGTATATGTACCACAGCTTTCTTATCCATTCATCTGCTGATGGACATCTAGGTTGTTTCCATGTTGCTTGATTTTTATATGGTAGTAAATCTAGCCCTTTAGAGATGGGACATGTGGAAGCAATTGCTTTCTTTGATGCACACAACCTCTGTGTGTTATACAGTGTCATATGTGTGAATTATACTCATTCCAAGGTTTCTAAAAATGATAGACAAGTTTCTTATATTACTGCCATTCCACTATTGTTCTGTCACCTACCAATTGCTGTTTCAACACATGCATATATTGCATGATTCATAAAGGAATCAAATCCCCAAAGACTTCTTAGACATGTCCATCACCATTTAATTTCAGTGATAACTTCTTGTCCATAACTTTTTTTCAACTCAAGAGGGTGAGCCTTGCTTATGGTGTATACTCAGCAAGCTCAAAGATAGCCTGAAACAGAATTCATGGCCTCCCTCACACTCCCTCCCATGCTCAGCCCTGGTAATGTTTTAAAGTAAATGCCAAGCATCATTTTATTTCATTGGCATATACTTCTTTAAGTATTTTTAACACAGTAGGACCCTTTTTTTTTCCAACATGCCACAATACCATTATCACATCTGTAAAATTAATGGTGATTCCATTATACAGTCTAATCCCTAGTCCATAATTTCCCCAATTATCTTAAAAAAATTTTTTTTTAAGTTGGTGATTTCAAACTAGGATCCAAACAAAACCTACATATTTCCTTTATTTGCTGTATCTTTAGGTTTTGTTTTTTTTTTGATTGTCTTCCTCTCAGCCCCACATCATCATATCGCTTATTTGTTGAAGAGATGAGATTATTTATCCTGTAGAATTTCCCACATTTGGCTGATTGCATTTTTATTGTATTATTTAGCATATTCCTTTCTCCTCCATATTGTCTATAAGCTGGAAGTTAGGTCTAGAGACTGGGTTTGGTTCTGGTTTTAATATTTGGGGATGAAAATACTTCTCCACTGGGGCTACAGTGTACTTTCCGTTGCACCATAGCAGGCAGCGCCGAACGCCCAGTTGTCTCAGTTTTACTACTGTAATGTACTAAACTTGATCAGCCTGATCTAGCTATTGTCAGTGTTAGCTGAGCTAGCTAACTGTCTTTTGAAACGTATTATCGTGTTCTACTCCAACGGTTTCTGCTCAGTATGGTGTCTGTCTTTCTACAAAAGAGCTTCCACTGGATGTTGCTGAGCCTCCAGGATCCCGGATGGGACCTTTCCTCGAACTCATTGATAAAAGAGGGGCTTCCCTGGTGGCTCAGTGATAGTCGGCCTGCAATGCAGGAGATGTAGGTTTGATCCCTGGGTCAGGAAGGTCCCCTGGAAAAGGGAATGCGGCCCACTTCAATATTCTTGCCTGGGAAATCCCATAGAGAGAGGAGCCTGGTGGGCTACAGTCCATGGGGTTGCAAAGAGTTGGACTTGACTTAGCACTAAATCACCACCACCATCATTGGCAAAAGAGATCCTCCAAGTTCTCAGTGTGGTACTCAGATTCTCTCCTGGGGTTCCCACTTCAAGCAGGGGAGGGGAGGGGGGTCACCCTTCCTTTCAATGATGACTTGGTACTTGGTTCCTTGGCTATTTTGACTGTTGTTATTGTTTACTTGCTGAGTTGTGTCTGACTCCTTTGCGACCCCATGGACTTGTAGCCCCACCAGGGTCCTCTGTCCAAGGAAAAAATGTCCAGGTTTCTCTGTCCAGGCAAAAATACTAGAGTGGGTTTGCTGTTTCCTTAATCTTCCCCACCCAGGAATTGAAACCCCATCTCCTGCATTGGCAGATGGATTCTTTACCACTTAGCTACCTGGGAAGCCTCTTTTGACCCTTAACAAGACTACATTCTCAGACCTCCACGTCTGCCATTAAAATAGCACAGCTGTGGTTTCCTCATTCTAGTGTTAAGAGTAGATAGTGTTCTAGAGCTCCAGGGGATGTTTTTCACTTGGTTTTTGGTAAAGATGTTACTGCACACTTTTTTCTTTTTTTGCGTTCCTCTTGGCTCTTAACTGTTTTCTGTGAGAAGATCCTAGGAACTTCCAAAACTGCTCTGCTGCTGTTTCCTCTCCCTCACTTCTCTGCACTCTTGGTGTTTCAGAGTTTAAGTTGCCTGCTAGTTGACCTACATTTATTTATCAGATTCCTGCTATTGAAATGGCTCATTTGACTTCTATTAAAATAACTGTGACTTTTTCTAGTCTTAGATGTGTGATATAAGCCAATATAAATTTAAGTATGAATATCCACTGGAAACAGTTGGGAGGCTCTCATCTGAAAGCTATAATCTCTTGTTTACATTTTTAGCCAGGAGCTGTACAATGTTGCTATACAATGTTGTGAAATTCAGAAAAGCAAAAAGTGATGCTGGGTAAAGGGCCACCAAGCAGGCCACCTGAAAGGCCCTGACACCTGATCTGAACAAGAATGATACTAAATTCAAATACATGTCTGCAAACTTAGCCTGGATGACATTTGCCTGGTATGTTTTATTTATTGGAAGTAGAAAGGGAGATTAGCTGAACTCGCTAAGAGAGTAAGTCAGACAGAAGGATTTTGGAAGTTGAGGTCTAATCACAAATGTTAAACATACTGTTCCAAATGCAGCAGTAGAAGCTTTACTGTCTTAAACTTGCACATTATCTGACTGAGCCACTTCTCAGACTTTAGGCTCCATGTTGAGATCAACTAAGAGCAAATTGTTAGAATTACACCTTATGTGATATGCTCTGGAGTCAAGATGAAAATTGCCAAAATATGCATTTTAGCCAGTGAAAGCTTTTGAATAGAAGATACAACTGGGTAGAACTTGATTTACAGTAGTGAATGGGGAGTGAAATGGTGTGTCCATGCTCACAATAATAGCTGTCACTGAGTCACTGGAGTCTTGAGGCAAACCTGGAGAAAGAGCAGTGAGTGAGAGCACAGATGCTGGAGCCCAGCTACCATGATTAGTATTCAAAATAGCAGTTGTCTGATTGGTAAACACTGTGTAAGTGTTTTCTATTGTTATTATCTGTCTTCAAGAGTAGTTTTATTGGGTTACTAGCACATCTTATCAGAAAGGGTGACTAATGCCTCTCAGGTTATCGCAGTGGAGTTCTTTCATGACCACCATCAAATATTGGGAGCATTAATTAATTATTTGAATTAGAGTTAGTTGTGGCCATGTAACTAACAAAAAAGATGGATCCTGTTGGTTGAGTAAACTGATCCCCAAATTTAAGTTTAATACAGCCATTTTTATGTTTCATTGTTTCTCTCAAAGTGATTATCTGAAAAATGGAGCCACAGTTCTCTAGCGATATCCTTAGGACTAAAAAATGTTCATGTAACTTTTAATAGTGCTTCATTTTAACTTAGGACACACTTTTAAAATGTGAGTGTATAAATGTACTTTTATAGTGTTGTTTTCTTAGATATTTTTAAGGAAAATATCCACATCGTTATGAATTTGCTCCCCCCAGGTAATGTGAACATTAGATTAAAAGACTTTATAATGTTGAAACAAATTAATTGCAGATAAATTAATGGAGTGATGGTTTTATAGAAACATTTTCCATAATCTGAGTTTTGCGCTTTAATTTATAATTGTCTTTTCTATAGACTTAATAGTTGGATTAAGTTCTATTAAGAACTATTAATAGACATTTTTCTTTTTCTTTCCTTTTCTTTTTTTTTGGCTGCATGGCATCTAGGATCCTATTTCCCTAATCAGGAATTGAACCTGGGTCCCCTGTAGGGGACATTGAACATATGACTGCCAGGAAAGTCGATAGACATTTGCATAAAGTAAGATTCCTTGGTGTCCCGGTGGGGTTTTGTTTATTCGTTTGTTTCTTCTTTGTTTGACATAAAACTGTAGGAAAAGAAAGTGAAGTCGCTTAGTTGTGTCCCACTCTTTGCGACCCCATGGACTGTAGCCTACCAGGCTCCTCCCTCCATGGGATTCTCCAGGCAAGAGTAGTGGGGTGGGTTGCCATTTCCTTCTCCAGGGGATCTTCCCGACCCAGGGATTGAACCCGGGTCTCCCGCATTCCAGGCAGACGCTTTAACTTCTGAGCCACCAGGGAAGCCCATAAAACTGTAGGAGCCATCAGCAAATCAAAATTTAATTCTCAATTCCTGTAGTTTGATTTGAATTTAAAATCTGTAACATTGTATTTGACCTTGTAAGGCTACTTACAAGCTTATCACTTGAACCCTAACACAGAACTATTTGAGAGAGGGTAAAATGTGCAAGAATAATCTATCTGTGTATGTCTTTCATAGTTTTCATTGGAAATCAGATGTTTAACAAGATTTAACATACCTAATTTAAGAAATGCAGAGTTAAGTTTATCAAAATCCAGAACATCTTGTTAGAAGTATTTCCAATCTGAGAAATAACTTGATACACCATTTTATGGGAATGGAAGGTAATACATAGTAATCCTACTTCAGTTTGCTGGAGTTCCTCCTTACTGACACATTGTAACATTACAGTATCAAATCTTGGAAGGAGCCTGCCTATAAGACCCCTAGACTTTTGCCCCCCACTGCCTCCTCTCTTGGAGAAGGCAATGGCACCCCACTCCAGTGCTCTTGCCTGGAAAATCCCATGGACGGAGGAGCCTGGTAGGCCACAGTCCATGGGGTCGCTAAGAGTCAGACATGATTGAGCGACTTCACTTTCACTTTTCACTTTCATGCATTGGAGAAGGAAATGGCAACCCACTCCAGTGTTCTTGCCTGGAGAATCCCAGGGATGGGGGAGCCTGGTGGGCTGCCATCTATGGGGTCGCACAGAGTCGGACACGACTGAAGCGACTTAGCAGCAGCAGCAGCCTCCTCTCTAAAATTAAAATATTAAATGTCTTTATTAATCAAAAAATTCTATGAAGATTTTTAGTTGCTAAGCACAAATACTTAATTTGCGTGGCTGATTTTAACCAAACAATTTGGAATAAGATTAACTACCAGAAGTATCTCTTCACTATTTCTAGCCCATGCCCATGTTTTGTCGAAGTAAACATTTAGTTCCCTTTTTTAATATTATTTTAAATTTCAGAATAAGTTACCCTCAACATTAAAGCCGAAAAGAATATAATTTTAGAAGAAAAATTTTTATTTTTATTTTGAAGATGCCTGTTGTTACTCCATGTTGTGTAGTGATGGGCAGGTTGAGTCTGGTTACTTACCTGAAAGCAACTCTTCTATTCTAAGAAGGGTGGAAGGTAAGGTAACAACCACAAGAACAGACCGTGATCTCCAGCCTTTACCACTTCGTCTCCTTAAACTTCACAGCTCCCACGACCACCAGATCTGAGAGCGCCTCCCTGGCAATGACTTAACAGTCTGTTCTCAATTCCTCCATCCCCCATCCCATACACACACACATGACTAATGAATAAAAATAAAACAAGTACTTTCAAAGGGACAATGTAATGGTCTATTTATAGTATGTAAAGTCTTCATCCTTAGTTTTTGAAATATGGCTTTTCTCCCTTGCTTCAATCACATTGCTGTAAAGATACCCCTTGATTTAGGATAGGAAGTCTGATACTTGAACATCTCCAAAAATACCACATCTGTCCTTTTTAGTGAAACTTTCAGCTTGTCTCAGCTTTTATTTATGTACGTGTTTTAAATGCGTGTGAAGTGGTATCTTGTTGTGGTTTTAATTTGCATTTTCCTAAGGATTAATGATGTTGATGTACAAAAAACCATGCTTATTTGGATTTTAAGTTCTTAAAGCAGAATACAATGAGACTTTTTTTTTTTTTTTGGCCATGCTGCAGGGCATGCAGGATCTTAGTTCCCCGAACAGGGATCGAGCCTGTGCCCACTGCAGCGGAAGTGCAGAGTCTTAACCACTGGACCACCAGGGAAATTCTGATAAGACTTTTTGAGCAATTTACCAAAATGGCTTTAGATCAAGATTTGAGGGTCACATGAAGCTTTAGAAAATTTTCAGATATACTACCAGAAAAATGGTAGACCAGACTATTAAGGTTTATTCTCAAAGTACTTTCATAATTTTTCTGCACAATTGTCAGCTTCAGGGTTCCCACACATCCTGAATTTGATTGGAATTTAACACTTTAAAATATTTTAATGATTTTAAAACTACTTAAGTAAAAGAGCAGCCTGCAAGCAAGATAAGTCAAATGTGATTGAAATATTTCTTGAGTGACCCATAGATTTAGCAGAAAGTGAAAGTTTCAGCTGAAGCTGCTGGAAGATGCATTCTAAATCATAAAGGAGAGATTTAGAGAGAGATAGGGAGCAAGGAGGAGAATGGATGGAAAGAAAAGCAGATGGTGATGGATTTCTTGAAGGTAGATTTCTGTAGTCTTAGAACTTCAGGAAGAAGAGTATGCAACCTACACTGGGGAAGAAGTCTTGAGGAGGGAAAGGGGGGACTCTGTGCTTTACGTTTCCTTCATCTCTTTAAGTCCTCACAAAAAGGTCTGTGAAGCAGCTGTCTTTATTCCCCAGTTGGTAGATGAGAAAACTGAATTATCATAGAATTCCAGTAAGCAAAGAAACAAACCATTTTAGTGTATTAAAAAAGAATATACAACATATGAATTCCAAGAGAGGTGCTCCAAATTAGATGCAAATCTGCTACTGACCAGCATTGTTTCTTCTCATTTATGGACAGAGAAATTCAGTAACAGCTAAATAACTTGGAGGCCTATGGAATGAAAAAACATGGTGTGGCAAATAGTATCTAGCACTTGCTATTTATGTTTTTCCTGGGTTAGGCCATACTGATTAGATGCTCTCAGCACATCGATTTTGAAAAACAGTATGTATTTTAAAGAAGTATGGCATTTAGAAATGCCACAGTAAATGAAACAGTAGCTTCATTATTAAACTTTTAGTTTTGAGTTGGCTAATTTTGTAAAATTATATAATGCAGCTCAACATTTTTTAAACAAACTTTTTGTATGTGTAACACATTAAGTAAGATATGTCTTAAAACTTAGGGAAGAAAGCAAAGTAAGGATGGAGAACTAAAATTGCCCCTAATTCTACCATCCACATTTAAGCAAATACCTTTTGGTATAACTGCTTCCTTTTGTGCTTATTATAGTAGCCCTGAACTTTGTATAATATACATGTGCATATATAAGTTTAGTAAATTTACAAAGCTGTATAGATATTACCATGCAATTAAATCCAGATTTTGAAGATTTTCATCATCCTGAAGAGGAACCCCATCCTTGTTTTCCCCCAAAACTTTCTCTCCTGGCCCTAGGTAACTACTAATATGCTTTCTATGTCTATAGATTAGCCTTTTCTGGGCATTTCATATTAATAGACTTTGTGCAATAGTATTTTGCATCTGGCTTCTTTCATTTAATGTAATGTTTTAAAGGTTCATCCATTTTGTATTAATAGCACAGCAGTATTTTCTTATTTGTTATTGAATAGTTTTCCCCTGTCTGTAGATATACCACATTTCTTTTAAGCCATTCATTAGCTGGTGGACATTTGGTTTGTTTCTATTTTTTGTCTATTAAGTGCAATGCTTTTATGAACACTCATGGACAAGTTAATTTTATGGATATATGTTTTCATTTCTCTTCAGTATATGTTGAGAAGTAGAATTTCTGGATAATATGGTAAGTTCATCTTTAACTTTTTTAAAGAAACTTCCAGGTTGTTTTCCATAGGAGCTATAACATTTATGCATGATACAAAATTAGTACACAGAAATCTGTTACATTCCTAAACACTGACAGTGAACTATAAGAAGGAGAAATTAAGGAAACAATCCCATTAATCATCACATCAAAATTTCCCTGTCAGTCCACTGCCCTTTCACTGGGGGTGAATGTGGGTTCCATCTTTGGTTGGAAAACTAAGATCCCACAAGCCACATGGCACAAAAAGAATAAAATACCTCGGAATAAACCTACCTAAAAGGTAGAAGACTTGTACTTGGAAAACCAGCAGCCACTGATGAAAAGAACTGAAGATGACGCAAAGAGATGGAAAGATACATTGTGTTCTTGGATAGGAGGCATTGATATTGTTAAAATGACCATACGACCCAAGGCAGTCTACTGATTCAGTGCAATTCCTATCAAAATACCTGTGGCATTTTTCACAGAACTGGAACAAATAATTTAAAAATGTGCATGGAAACACAGAAGACCCTGAATAGCCTAACCACGAGGCTACAAGGGAACCTCCAATATTAATAATAAATTTTAATTTATGAAAGAGTTGCAAGGGTATTGGAAAACTCAGCAGTGGCCACAGGACTGGAAAAGGTCAGTTTTCATTCCAATCCCAAAGAAAGGCAATGCCAACGAATGCTCAAACTACCGCACAATTGTACTCATCTCACACGCTAGTAAAGTAATGCTCAAAATTCTCCAAGCCAGGCTTCAGCAATACATGAACTGTGAACTTCCTGGTGTTCAAGCTGGTTTTAGAAAAGGCAGAGGAACCAGACATCAAATTGCCAGCATCCGCTGGATCATGGAAAAAGAAAGAGAGTTCCAGAAAAACATCTCTTTCTGCTTTATTGACTATGCCAAAGCCTTTGACTGTGTGGATCACAATAAACTGTGGAAAATTCTGAAAGAGATGGGAATACCAGACCACCTGACCTGCCTCTTGAGAAATCTGTATGCAGGCCAGGAAGCAAGTTAGAACTGGACATGGAACAACAGACTGGTTCCAAATAGGAAAAGGAGTACGTCAAGGCTGTATATTGTCACCCTGTTTATTTAACTTATATGCAGAGTACATCATGAGAAACGCTGGACTGGAAGAAACACAAGCTGGAATCAAGATTGCCGGGAGAAATATCAATCACCTCAGATATACAGATGACACCACCCTTATGGCAGAAAGTGAAGAGGAACTAAAAAGCCTCTTGATGAAAGTGAAAGAGGAGAGTGAAAAAGTTGGCTTAAATTTAGCTCAACATTCAGAAAACGAAGATCATGGCATCTGGTCCCATCACTTCATGGGAAATAGATGGGGAAACAGTGGAAATAGATGGGGAAACAGTGGAAACAGTGTCAGACTTTATGTTTTTGGGCTCCAAAATCACTGCAGATGGTGATTGCAGCCATGAAATTAAGAGACATTTACTCCTTGGAAGAAAGGTTATGAGCAACCGAGATAGTGTATTCAAAAGCAGACACATTATTTTGCCGACTAAAGTCTGTCTAGTCAAGGCTATGGTTTTTCCAGTAGTCGTGTATGGATGTGAGAGTTGGACTGTGAAGAAGGCTGAGCACCGAAGAACTGATGCTTTTGAACTGTGGTGTTGGAGGAGACTCTTGAGAGTCCCTTAGACTGCAAGGAGATCCAACCAGTCCATTCTGAAGGAGATCAGCCCTGGGATTTCTGTGGAAGGAATGATGCTGAAGCTGAAACTCCAGTACTTTGTCCACCTCATTGGAAGAGTTGACTCATTGGAAAGACTTTGATGCTGGGAGGTATTGGGCGCAGGAGAAGAAGGGGACAACAGAGGATGAGATGGCTGATGGCTGGATGGCATCACTGACTCAATGGACGTGAGTCTGAGTGAACTCCGGGAGTTGGTGTTGGACAGGGAGGCCTGGCATGCTGCAATTCATGGGGTCGCAAAGAGTCAGACACGACTGAGCGACTGAACTGAACTGCAAAGATATTACGGAGAATTTCTGTATAGCCTCACCTATCCTCCCCAGTGTTATATTCTTGTGTTACTGTGGTACGTTTGTAATAAAAAACCAACATAGGTAGCATTATTATTAACCAGACTCAGGCTGTTCATCAATGTCCTTTTCTGTTCTGTGAGCCCCTGCAAGATACCATATTGCATTAGTCGTTATCTCCTTAATCTTCTCTGACCTGTGACAGGTTCTCCTGCCTTCTTTGTTCTTCATGATCTTGACTGTTTGGAGGAGTACAACTCAGATATTTTTTAGAGCGTCCTTTAATGTGGGGTTGTTGTATTTTCTCATCATTAGAATGGGTTATGGGTTTAGGAAAGAATATCAGAGATGAAGCATTCTCACCATATCATATGGTGGAGGGATATGACATCGATGATTTAGCCTTCATTACTTGGCTAAGGTAGTGTGTGCCAGGTTTTCAACTGTGAAGATACTTTTTTTTTTTAAAGTCTTTTAGCGAATTTGTTACAATATAGCTTCTGTTTTGCATTTTGGTGTTTTGATTGCAAGGTATGTGGGATCTTAGCTCCTCAACTAGGGATCAAACCCACACCCCCTGGATTGGAAGGCGAAGTCTTAACCACTGGACTACCAGGGAAATTCCTAAAGTTACTAGTTTCCATTCCCATATTCTGTTTTTTAAAAGTGAATCACTCGGTTCAGCTCACTCTCAAATGGATGGGGTTGGGGTGGGGAATTTAGCTCCACCAGTAGAGAGGAGCTGCTCTGCAGTAGAGAGTATCAAAATGTACGTTGGGATTCTTCTGTCCCATTTATTTATTTAAATCGGTCTGTACTCATGTATGGGGCTTCCCAGGTGGCATAGTGGTAAAGAATGCTCCTGCCAATGCAGGAGACATGCGTTCAGTTCCTAGGTCAGAAAGATCCCCTGAAGAAGGAAATGGCACCCCACTCCAGTATTCTTGCCTGGAGAATTGCATAGACAGGAGAGCCTGGCGGGCTACAGTCCATGGGATGGATACGACTAAGTGACTGAACTCGCACGCAGGCACTCATGTATACTTATTTTATACTTTGAGTTATAATCCAGTACTAAGTTATTTGCTATTCACATCTTTCTAGTTTTGGCTATTGGAAGCTCTTCCACATTGTCTGATGTATCAGTCTGTCTCTTCTTAGCAATGTAATTTTTTTAAATGTGATATAATTCACATAGCGTAAAGATCATCCATTTAAAGTATATTATTTAATTCTTTTAGTGTACTCATATATTTGTGCAACCATCACCATGACCCCACAAATTTTCAGAACTCACCCTTCAAGCCTGCATCCCCTGGCAACCCTTTATCTACTTTTTGTCAGTAGATTTGCCTGTTCTGGCCATTTCATATAAATAGGCTGTGTCCTCTTTGTGACAGCTTCTTTCGGCTTAGCACAGTGTTTTTAAGGTTCATCTTTTAGTATCTTTTTATTTTTGTTTTTTTGTTGTTGTTTGTTTTATTTTTTATTGTTTTTGCATGGTTTCTGTCTAGCCTTTTTAATCTTTATTCAGATGTTCCTTCTACATAGTTTTAATCATGTGGGTATAAATTTGGCGTTCTGCTTTTGTGACTTAACATTATGTTGTCCATATGTTCCCATTCATCTCATAATCTGCATATTTATTTTAATGGAAAAAAGACACCAAGTTGGTATTTATTTAACATGATTCTTAGTTGTAGTATCTGGGCTTGTTTCATTTTTCACTACTGTGAATGATATTGCTTTAAACTTTTTCATGCATATGGATTTTTAATTATACCTTAGGATATATCCCCAAGACTAAAATGCTTGAGTTGAAAAGTAGAATCATTTTCATGATTCTTTTTGGTACATTCTACCAGGTTACGTTATAGAAAACTTACAACAAATTAATTGCGGTGGTGTTCAGTTGCCAAGTCATGGCCAACTGTTTGTGACCCCATGGACTGCAGCACGCCAGGCCTCCCTGTCCATCACCAGCTCCCGGAGTTTGCTCAAACTCATGTCCATTGAGTCGGTGACGCCATCCAACCATCTCATCCTCTGTTGTCCCCTTCTCTTCCTTCCTGTAATCTTTACCAGCATCAGGGTCTTTTCCATCAGGGTCTTTTTAAGACATCACTTATTTTATACACACACACACACACACACACACACATCTGTCTCCTTATATAACCTTACAGCACTTTTTTCTAATTTAACACACATAAAGGAAGGAAATGAAAGAAGTCAGCGTGCTAAATATTTTACAAGAACTGTATTATTACTTCATTTAATCCTTGCCACCACTTTGTAAGTTAGTTTTTATGCTCAGTTGACAGTGCAAGGACTGAGTGCCAGAGGCCCTTGGAGTTATAGCCAGAGGGCAGATACCAAAGATCAAGTGGTAGAAGATTATAGACACTCAAACCATTTCATTAAGAACTGAGCCCAGAGCAGGAAAGGGAGCCAAGGCACTGGACCAATGAGACAAAGACCGAGGAAGGCCTAAGCTAGACTGGTTCAACAGGAGTCTCTCTCTCTCTTTTTTTTTTGGCTGTGCTGGGTCTTCCTTGCTGTGCACAGGCTCTCTAACCGTGGAGAGTGAGGGCTACTCTTTGTTGCAGTGCACCAGTTTCTCATTGCAGTGTCTTCTCTTGTTGTGGAGCATGAGCTCTAGATGCGTGGGCTTCACTAGTTGCAGCTGGTGGGCTCTGGAGCGTGGACTCAGTAGTTGCTGAGGCGCGAGGTCTTAGTTGCTCCATGGCATGTGGGATCTTCATGGACCTGGGATCCAACCCATGTCCCTTGCACTGATGGGCAGATTCTTATCCACTGTACCTACAGGAAAGTTCAACAGGAAGTCCTTTTGATGCATTCAAAAATACATCTCTTGGACATCCCTGTGGTCCAGTAGTTAAGAATCTGCCTGCCAATGCAGGTGACACAGGTTCAATCCCTGATCCGGGAACATGCCACATGCCATGGGGAAATCTGAATAAACTATAAACTTCAGTTAATAATAATGTATCAATGTCATTAATTGTAACATAAGAAAGTTATGACCAACCTAGACAGCATATTAAAAGGCAGAGACATTACTTTGCCAACAAAGGTCCGTCTTGTCAAGGTTTTTCCACTAGTCATGTATGGATGGACTATAAAGAGCGCTGAAGAATTGATGCTTTTGAACTGTGGTGTTGGAGAAGACCCTTGAGAGTCCCTTGGACTGCAAGGAGATCCAACCAGTCTATTCTAAAGGAGATTAGTCCTGAGTGTTCATTGGAAGGACTGATGTTGAAGCTGAAACTCCAATATTTTGGCCACTTGATGTGAAGAGCTGACTCATTTGAAAAGACCCTGATGCTGGGAAAGATTGAAGGTGGGAGGAAAAGGGGATGACAAAGGATGAGATGGTTGGATGGCATCACCGACTCAATGGACATGAGTTTGGGTAGACTCTGGGAGTTGGTAATGGACAGGGAGGCTTGGCGTGCTGCAGACCACAGGTTCGCAAAGAGTCGGACACGAATGAGTGACTAAACTGAACTGATGTACCGTACTAAGATGTTGAGAATAGGGGAAACTCATTGTGGTGGAGTATATGAGAACACTATATGTCCTTGAAATTTTTTCTGTGAATCTAAAACTGTTCTAAAAAATAAAATCTATGGAACTGAAAGACGTGGGCCACAGCTAGCATTTTTTTTCCTCAATATTTTATTCTGATGATTTTCAAATATACTGCAAAGTTGAAAAGAATTTCACAGTGACTTCTCATATACTTGCCACTCCATTTTAACATTAATGTTTTACTATTTCATCCATCCCTCAGTATCTACTGGGGATTGGTTCCAGGGCTCCCACACATACCAAAATCTGTGAATGCTCAAGTTCCTTATGTAAAATGGTATCATGTTTGCATACAACCTACACACATCCTTTGTATACTTTAAAATAAAGTAATCTAGAAATAACTCTAAATTACTTATTATACCTGGTACAATGTAAATGCTACGTAAATAGTTGCCATTGCACAGCATATTCAAGTTTTGATTTTTGTAACTTACTGGAATTTTTTTCCCAAATACTTTTAATCTGTGGTTGTTTGAATATGTGGGTACAGAACCCACAGATCTAGAGGGCCGAGTGTACTTACTTTATCATACACCTAATTGTCTATCTGTCTATCTACCCATCCATTAATTTATCTTAATGTTTTGGTGTAAATTATAGGAGTTTCCTGGTGGCCTTGTGGTTAGGATTGTGGGCTTTCTCTGCAGTAGCCCTGGGTTCAATCCCTGGTCAGGGAACTGAGATCCCTCAAGCCACACAGCATGCCCCCCAAAATAAAACAAAGTAAATTATAGACATCAGTATATTTTCCCCAAATACCTCAGCATATGTATCATTAACTAGAGTATTAGTTTCTTTTTATGTAAAATTTGCATATAATAAAAGGGTAAATCTTCACATTTGGTGAGTTTTAAAAAAAAATCCATGTCTATATAATCCAAACTCCCCACAACTACATTTTTTTTACACAATGAAATGTCATAGAAGATACTAGAGTACAGTCCACAAAGTGTGAGCAAGTGTTGTTTTATGAACTTCTGCTCAAATATGTACGTACCCGTATATGTAAAATATGTCGCAATGTGAAATATATCACAAGGAAGTGAAACTCATTGGTCTGGTAGGGGAACTCAGAATGTAATTGAATAGTGACTGTTTAGGGTGACAGATTTTGTAAAATGCAGTGATGGTTTAAAAGAAAAGATAGCCAACATTTTGTGGTTAGAAAGAGAGATTGGGATAGCCAGGAAAGGCTTGTCTCAGGAAAAGGTGATACATTATCATAATGATGTGGGCCCACACTTAACCTAGCACTCACTTGATGCCAACTGCCAAACACTATTCCAAGAATGTTACATATACTTACTACTGTTCACAGCCTAGAAAGTCTAATAGTGCTAATATTATTCCCATTGTACTTCAGATTGAGTGCAGGAAGATTAAGTAATTCGCCCAGAATCATAAGGCCAGTAAGTAGTAGAGCCAGTCAAGTTCTCTCTAGTTGGTTCATGCTTTTGACTATTATACTGTGTGAATACTATATAATTTTGGGGGGTGGAAATTGGCTTTTTAACTTGAGAGATTTTATTTCAGTCACTTTCATGGGGCCAGAAAAAAAGTTTTTGTCTGCTATTACCTGAGTGTGTGTGTGTGTGTGTGTGTGTGTGTGTGTGTTTTATAATATTGTGATTCTGGGCTACATAGAAAGCATTTAGAGCTCGAAAGGATGTTGTTGTTCAGTTGTGAAGTTTCATGTCCGACTCTTCGCAGCCCCATGGCTGTAGCCTGCCAGACTCCTCTGTCCATGGGGTTCTCCAGGTAAGAATACTGGAATGGGTTGCCATTTCCTTCTCCAGAGAGCCATCTTCAAATATCATCTTCATTTTTAGAAACTTCCTGCTCTACTGTTTTCAAGTGAATTGTTTGGTATTTTCCAAATTAATTGTGCAGCAGCTTTAGAAAAGATAATGTTGAGTTGATCATTCCCACAGCTACCTGAAGTTGATGCCTGTTAAGCTTAAATGAACATTCAATTACACTAATACACAGAGTGAGGCAGAGGCAACGTGATAAATTAAAGGCAGCGTTATATTATGAGTCAAGAGAGCCAAATTCAGGACTTCACTCTACATCTCAGGTTACTGGTTTTCTCATAAAGGGAGTGCACATCAGAGATGACAGATACAAGGGACGTCTGTTGCCACACCCTGCTTCATAACCCACAGCTGACATTACTAATTATTCATGACATTGTTTTGTTCAGAACCTGAAAACAGCTCCAGAATCCTTCCCAACACAGTGCTCGAAGCACTTGGTATAGTTAATCACAGTTGGCACTCAAGTTGAAATATGTTTATCATCTTTGGATATGACAACTATAAAGATTCTTCCAGTTCTAACTCCCAGAAATATAAAAACTGTGCTCAATTCAATATTTACTTCCATCCTTCCATTCTCTCTTCTCTCTAAGCATTAAGTTTACTCATGTAGGGGGCTCATATTCTGCTGTGACTCTACCAGCCTCACCTAACCTTGGCCTGTAGGCATCCTAGCACCCTCTGTGTAATGTCTTTCCCAGTAAAGTTTCCTTTCTTTTTTCTTCCTTGATTTCTCATGTACATTCACACAAGTTCTTGGGTGTAGAATCTCGTAAGTTCTTGGGTGTAGAATCTCGTAACTTCTTGGCAGTCAAAACCTCTTCCCCGGCCTGTGTGTTGTTGAATGCAAAGATTATTAAGAGAGGAAGTTCATACCTACTCCCTGGCCACTCCTAGCACTTGTCTAAGCAGATTCCTTCTTATTGCCCTACCCTGGTTTCATAGTTATTTAATCTCCCTCCTCCCTCATAATTAGTAACCAGGGTAGGTGCTTAAGTCATTCATCTTCAGTTCTCAAACATGTACCTGTCTTCGAGTCTCTGCAATGTATATTTTGGTGTTGTATATTTTATAATACAAGTAGTTTACAGTTTTGCTTGTCCACTTTATTACCACTGTGTAATCCTACGGTTGTAAATTGTGTAATTGTTTATGAGTGTGCAAAAAAAAAAGATGTATTCCAGTCTTTAGATGACTTCAGCTACTATTTTCAAAACTTGTGTGCTAATGAGTGTCAGTTCAGCGCGTCCTTGTTGGTCACCCTTCCTCTTGAAGTCAGTGGGAAGGAATGCTGTGCTTACAAGGTAGAAACCAATTTGATCCCTTGGTGTAGCATCTTAGTGGGGTCATTTAACATCTCATTTTACCACTTAATGCAGCTAGGGCATTTAAAGGCGAAGGTTTGGTCATGAGTACCTTTGAGACAATTTTTTTTTTTTTTTGGTCATTTACCCAGCAGTTGTAATCCAGGGTATATTTCTAACTTTTGTAAAGATGGTTTTAAAATAACTTTGCTGAAAGGGAGTAAAAGAAAGGATGGTAATCTTAATTTATTAGTCATCTGCCATAATTTACTGGCAGTCATTTGTAAGGAGAATAAAAGCAGCACTTGCTGCCATGTGATTAAATAACACAGAGGCTGTTGCAATCCCACCTGCAGTAGTGAGTCTATCTTCCTGGAAAAGAGAGTGAATGACCGCAGGCCTCCCCCATGGCCCTGCTGGCAAGTCCCCAGCTGAGCTGATCTAGATGGCATCCTGTTCTACATGAATGCAGCAGCCCCAAGCTTTGCCAGCCTGGATCCGGTTCTAACCCGCTCTTAATGTTTGGAATTGTTTTGAGATAACCACCTGTGTGACAGGGTTTAGGATACGAGAGATGAGCTGGGAGGGCAAAAATATAATATAAAACTTAGTTCAAATATGGAGAAGGCAATGGCACCCCACTCCAGCACTCTTGCCTGGAAAATCCCATGGACGGAGGAGCCTGGCAGGCTGCAGTCCATGGGGTCGCTAAGAGTCGGACACAACTGAGCGACTTCACTTATACTTTTTATTTTCCTGCATTGGAGAAGGAAATGGCAACCCACTCCAGTGTTCTTGCCTGGAGAATCCCAGGGACAGGGAACCCTGGTGGGCTGCCATCTATGGGGTTGCACAGAGTCGGACACGACTGAAGCGACTTAGCAGCAGCAGCAGCAACAGCAGCAGTTCAAATATTATAATTCCAACTTTTAAAATTTCACTTAAGTACTAACTATGCTTAACCTTAGTCTTTTGCACTGATTTTCAAAGATACTGCAAAATGTGAATATACTATAGTATTGGCTTTAGATGAGACAGCTCTGATGCTCATGATGAAAGAACTGGCCATTGGTCAATATTGTGTGCTTCTGCACTGATTATTTGGAAAACTAGTTAAGTATAAGAACAATGAACATGAGCTGCATTATAGCTGAGTTGGAAATAAAACCGCAAGCATGAACCCCTAGGAGTAGAGTGTTAGGGGTCTGTCTTGTCCTCTGAGCTGTGTCTCATCCCTGACACACAGTCATCCAGGGATACTGGGCGCCATAACATCCATAGAATTCAATTTGCTTGTCCTTGAAATGGTAATAACAGAAGTCCCTGCTACAGTCTATGGGGTCGCAAAGAGTCGGACACGACTGAGCGAGTTCACTTCACTTCACTTCACTTCACTGCTGCAGAAAATTGTGAGAACTAAATAATGTATGTAAACTGCTCAGTAGAGGACCTTGTAGGACTTGTTGTAGGGCCTTGTTTGAGGACTTTGACAAATAATTGATGTTACTGCAGCACTAACAAAAGAGGAACTTCAGTACAGATCCTGTCTCCACTGTCCATAGAATAAAGTTCATATTCCTTAGCATCACTTCTAAAGCCAATTTTATCTTATGTGAGCAGCTCAGCTTCCTATGACCATTCTTCCTGCTTCTTGACCTGCAACCAAAGTGAATTTCCCCAGAGCTTTATTCCCCTAATTTCTGTGCCTCAGAGTCACTCCCTCTGGGTCATTCTTTAAGGTCTTGTTTAAATGCCCCTTCTCTGGGAAGCCATTCCCAACTCTCCGGTGATGCTCCTTGCCCCCCCCCTTTTGTGCCCCAGAGAAGTTTGCCTGTCCCAGTGAAACCTAGCACTTTGTAATGCTGTTACTTTCTTACCTGCCCAGCACCTTTGCTGGGTGTCATGATCGGAAGATCATAAATCATTACTTCTTCATCTCCATAATCTCTTTCTGGTCCTTGACACGTAGTTGGCACCCAAGAAGATTGATGAAACAATGGAATGAATATGAGTAGAAGCACTGTGGATACTCAAAAATGTTTTTGGAGGATAACTAATGAAAATTTATCTTTATTTATTAAAACCTCATTTAGTTCACAGGAGTGAAGACCAATGTTATCAGAAGACGTTTTACTTCCGGTTTATCTGTGGAACACAGTTAATATGATTCTTGAGAAATTTGATCTTGTCTTTCTGTTGTTCTTTTTGTCCTTCAGGTTCTGGTTACAGCTACCCCTTGCCATATCTTTTGAATTGTACTTGGGAAAATAGTGGCCAGAGGAAAAAAACATGATAAAATTTTTCCTCATGGTGAATAAACAAGGGCAGACCCGACTTTCTAAGTACTATGAACACGTGGAGATTAATAAGCGTACGCTTCTGGAAACAGAAGTCATAAAGAGCTGTCTCTCTCGATCCAATGAACAAGTAAGTCTGATTCTCGCTTTCATCTCTGCATCCAGCTCAGTGTGGCAGATTTGTTATTACTGAGTCTCAGGGGCCATCGTTTTCTTTGAACCCCATTCTTTCAATAGTTATTAGAGAAAATAACGAAGTGAAATGAATACTGGCTCACAGCTCTCTTTACATCCCCTTAAGGAAAATAAAAGCAAAGAAAACCAGGGAAAGTCTTGGGTTCGTATTTAGGTCAGCATACTTGTCTCATTGCACTATGGAAGTGGCAAATTTACTCCTGCTAATAGACATACCTTCTTTTTTTGTTCATGAGAACTGAGCCCTTGGAACTCTCAGGAGTGTCTGTAGCAGATGGCTTTCTTTAAGCCAAAAGATGAGGTCAAATGACCAGGATAGAGGGAGACACTCAAGACCCACTTTGTGCCAGAGGATAATAACATGATTCTCATGTGGAGTGGGGTGTTTTTTATTCTGCTTATCATTTTTATAAATTTACCACCAACATAAAACTGGAACAAGTAATTTAAAAACAAAACAAACTTGATTTGAACTTGTCTTATTATATAGATGAGAGAAATGAGAGTTAGCAAATGCATATGAAATAACTAATCGATCCATTCTGCCAAAATTGAGGTTAAACTGAGTCATTAAAATAATACTAAATGGGAATTTTAAAAACTGAGTCTACTTTTACAAGGGATTTTAATTGGAGAATTACTTAGTCCAGGCCCTAAACTTGGAATCCTTTGGAAATCATGGAGCAAACTAAGGCAAAATCAGAAAGCCTATGTAAATCACCCATTAATTTGCCATTTCTCCATTTCACTGACTATGTAGAAAGGCTGCTTGTAGGAACCACTGGTAAGTCATAAAATATTAAGGTACGTCAGTGCTCAGAAGGGACGCATCGACACTGTGTTTCCCTTGGCTTCTAAATTGATTTTCCAGTCGGAACATCTCAGAGTCCTCTTTGAATTACTGCTTTGGCCTGCCATGGCACACACTGCTTTATGTAGTTGTCAAAAGGAAACAGAAACTGTTAAAGAACTGTGTTAATAGCCATAGACTTTAAGTAAGGGTAAACAGACTGAAGAAGCATTTCTGTTTGAATCTTTCTACAGAATGCAGGCACTCTACAGTTTCAAACATCATTTTCACTGATAGGTTACCCTCTGAAATATATGCTTTGGAATGAATATACTGTTAGATATTTTTGAAGCATTCTAAATTATCTTAGATCTTAAAGGGAACCCAAAAGTAACACAGTCTCAGCTTCATTTTTATTTTATCCACAGAGGTGTTTGATACTTTTTTTTTGAATGTCTGAAACTCCTGAGAGGCTTTGAAAAATGTTCCTCAGTTCTTTCAAATAGGAAGTGATTCCTTGAAAGATCTGACTGAGCAGAAATTATGCTGGCTCTGCAGTGAACCTAAAGCTGTAGAATGGTCCTGGATTTAATGGTTTTTATCCTAATTTCAAATAAAAGCCTCAAACCCTTCCATTAGATAGATTGTCAAATGGCTTCCCATGGAAAAAATGCCATAATCGAAGCTTGCAGCTTCAGGAATTCCCTGGCGGTGCAGTGGTTAGGGAGAGAAGGCAATGGCAACCCACTCCAATACTCTTGCCTGGAAAATCCCATGGATGGAGGAGCCTGGCAGGCTGCAGTCCATGGTGTTCCTGAGTCAGACATGACTGAGGGACTTCACTTTCGCTTTTCACTTTCACGCATTGGAGAAGGAAATGGCAACCCACTCCAGTGTTCTTGCCTAGAGAATCCCAGGGACAGCGGAGCCTGGTGGGCTGCCGTCTATGGGGTCGCACAGGGTCGGACACGACTGAAGCGACTTAGCAGCAGCAGCAGCAGCAGCGGTTAGTACTCTTCCCTTTCACTGCCATGCCCATGGTTTTGATCCATGGCAGGGAACTAAGATCCTGTATGCCCCACAGTGCCGTCAAAGAAAAAACCTTGAAGCTTCATTCCCAGGTATATCTGAATGTCATAGAGCAACATATCCCAGTGCAAAAAGTGACACAGCTCTTAATCACGTTTGGTCAAGCAAACCCAAAAGTCTAAAGGAAGGGCAACACTGTGCCTTCATCCTGCTGGTTGAATTCCTATCCATCCAGCGTCTTCCTCTCCCTCTTTATATAATGACATTAGGGGAGAGATGAATGGGAAGTGAGTTGTTTTCTCCACTAGTCAATAGTGGTAAGTTATTTTAATTCTTATAAAGCACTATTTACAATGGACAATTTTTGTCTAGTATCTGTCACATAAAAACCATCTTTAAATAATTTTTAAAATGAGCCTGTGCTGTGCTGTGCTTAGTCGCTCAGCCATGTTCTGACTCTTTGCGAACCCATGGACTGTAGCCTGCCGGCTTCTCTGTCCATGGAGATTATCCAGACAAGATTTCTAGAATGGGTTGCCATGCCCTCCTCCAGGGGATATTTCCAACCCAGGGACCTAACTCCTGTCACTTATGTCTCCTGCACTAGCGGGCAGGTTCTTTACCACTGGTGCCACCTGGGAAGGCCCGTACAACATCTTAGTGTTGTATATTTTTAGGAATGTGTTGACAGATACTCAGATCAGAACCTAGAATTATGCATGCCATTTTGAAGAAATCCCCGTCAACCTTAGGAATTAATATCTAATTGTGTTTTGCCTAGTGCTCTTTCATTGAATATAAGGACTTTAAGCTGATATACCGGCAGTACGCGGCTCTCTTCATTGTGGTGGGAGTTAATGACACAGAGGTAAGATAATAGAAGAGCTTATGGAAAATATAAGAAAATTAGGAATAACAGTCTGCTTTTTATTCTTTAAATTGACATTTTTGTCCCCACTTACCTCCACGAGCATTATCTTGACTCTGGAAGGATATTGTTTTGTTTTTTTGTTTTAAGAGTATTGGGTTTTTGTCAAGGCTGGGGAAAGCTATGTGGAAGAGATAAACTAGGATTTTTCTTGGATTAGATGAGCAGCTTGTGAAGAAGCATAAGACCACAGAATGCCTTCCTGGACCCTAAGCAGTGCCAGTTTCCTGCCCTCATTCTGTGAGTCACAGGGGGCCACCAAGCCAAGGGCAGAGGCCAGACAATGGTGGTGTTCAACCTCGGCTGACGTGGCAGAAGCAGACTGTGAATGTGAATGTGCTGTGATTACATCTCATCAGGTGTAGTCCGCCTTTTCAGAAATGTCAGTCTCAGATCAATAGCCCCTTTGGCCATGGAATCCCTGAAAAGGGTGTTTAAGATCTAAAATACTTTGAAATCTCAGTTGATTGTTTTTCACCCATGCACCAAACTTTGAAACAGTTTCCCCATCTTCTACAGATAGAAAAATGACAACATGAAGACCCTGAAGGAAAAAACAACAACTGGCTTTAGCCATTCATTGGTCTTGAAGTCAGGGAGTAAACCTCAAATTCCAATCACTAGACTCAATCTAGTTTCAATGCAGCTAGATTCATCACAGACTTTTCAAAACATCTTAGAGGTTAAGGTTTTCTACATTTCCCCTGTTGATAAACTTCCTTTAAACAAATAAGTCCTAGAATTATTCTGAATATTTGTCGATAGGAAGCTACTTTGCTCACATTATCTGTTTACCAAGCCAAATGCTCTAAAACCTGGCTGCTGACGGGGCGGCTCCATTTCTGTTTTCCCTATACGTCACACTGAAATTATTTACACCATTCCTTTTTTATTTCAGAACGAGATGGCAATTTATGAATTCATCCATAACTTTGTGGAAGTTTTAGATGACTACTTCAGCCGAGTGGTAAGTTTAATGACTTAAAAATGGTTTTCATCCTTTGCCCAATTTCCAAGAAATAGGTCTATATGAAAAACATGTGTTAATATAGAGCTTTAATGTGTAAAAGTTAAAAAATCAAATGATGCCAGATTTTCTTTACCTTTCCTTCTGGCTCATCCGAAGTGTTAGAAACTGTGTTATGTCTAGATCTCTATACAGAGCCAGCTCTATAAGACTAAGAACTTCTTGTGTCTTTCTGTCAGTTAAGATATTCTGCTATATAAATCGATCCCTTCTTCTTTCTTCTGCTTCCCTTCGTAGGACACCAAGACCCTTTTAGTTTAAGATTCCTTTCCATGCAAACCCTTGCTGTGAGGATCAGAACCAACTCCCCTTAAGGAATACATGAGTTCCTTTCCAACAGTCCTTTATTTTAACAGTGGTACTGAAATGTAACTTAATGATATACAATTCCCCTTCAAAGTGTATAGTTTTTAGTATGTACCCAGAGTTGTGAAACCATTACCACAAAGCTTAAAAATATTTTGCCAAAGAGAAACACCATACCCATTAGCGTTTCTCTCCCACTTATCTACTCCACTTGCTCCAAGCCCCAGATAACCTCTAATCTACTTTCTGTCACTATAGGTTTGCCTATTCTAGACATTTTATCTAAATAGAATTATATGAAGTTCAATAATATGTGGTCTTTTATGACTGAATTTTTTACTTTAGCATAATGTTTTCAAGACATTGATTACATTGTAATGTCTGTCAGTATGCCTTTCCTTTTTATTTGTGAATAATATTCTGTTCTATGGATATTTGGTTAATTCATTCTTCAGTTGATGGACATTTGGGTTATTTATGCTTTTTGTCTATTATGAGTACAGTTCTCTTGGGCATCTACCTAGGAGTAGAATTGGGGGGTGATATGGTAACACCATGTTTATCATTTTGATGAACTCCCAAACTGTTTTCAAAAATAGCTCCATGATTTAAATTCTCACCAGCAATATATGAGAGTTCTAATCCTCCACATCCTCACCAAACCTTGTTATTATCTGTGTTTTTGATTATAGCCACCCCAGTGGGTATGAAATGGTATAAATAAGTTATGAGTTTTATTTGCTTTTCACTAATGGATAACAGTGTTGAGCATCTTTTCATGTGTTTATTGGCCATCTGTATATTTTCTTTGGAGAAATGTTTGTTCATACCTTTTGCCCATTTTTCAATTGCATTATTTGTCTTTTTTATTGTTGAGTTGTGAATGTTCTTGATGTAGTCCGAATATAAATCTCTTATCAGACAAGACTTAAAAATGCTGTCTCCATTCAGTGGTTTTCTTTTCACTTTCTTGATGCTGTCTTTTGAAACACAATAGTTCTTAATTTTGAAGAAGTTAAATTATTCTGCTGCTTCTGTTTTGGTGTCATGTCTAAAAAGGCTTTTGCCTAACCTAAAGTCATAAAGATTTACTCTTTATGTGTTCTTTTCTTTTTTCCCCAACTCAGACCTTATTGAGTTCAACGTTCCATTTGTTTCATTTATATAATAGTTTTAGCTCCTGCTTTTAGGTCTTCGAGGCATTGTGAATACTTTTTGTATATGGTTTGAAGTAGGGGATCTAACTTCATGTTATATCCAGTTGTCCGTGTGCCATTTGTTGAGAGGACTATTCTCCCCTCCCCACCCCCATTTAATTGTCTTGGCACGTTGTCAAAAAAAATCAGTTGACCATAAATGTAAGGCTTTACTTCTGGATTTTCCCTTTTGGTCTTCTGTATGTTTCTGTAGACAGATCTGTATGTTTTTCCTTCTGCCGGTACCACTATATCTTGATGACTAGCTTTGTGGTTAGTTTTGAAATCGAACAGCTTTTTAAAAAAGAATCAGTGAAGATGTTTTATTCTGCTACCATAGGCTTTCCTGAGACTTGGTTAGACATTTTTAAGAAGCAGTAGTGACACAGGCTAATTTTTCAAAATTGTTTTATTTCATTTTGCTCTTAAATAAAGAGATTAGGAAGCAACTGTTTCCAGGCTGCTTCCTCTTGAGGCAGTGAGTGAAATCTGCTCCATAATTAGTAATCTTGAGTGCACTAAAGGGCAAAACTCATGTTGAAAATTGTATCTTCAGCCTAACTCCTAGCGCCAGAAGTAAAGTTTGGCAAACCCCTTCTTTGTGGGACAGTCAAGTAGCAAGTTTTCATTGCCTTCATGAGGTTTGTTCTCAGTTTGAAAAGTATGGTTCCTAGACCTGTAACATAAGTATTACGTGGGAATTTGTTAGAAAGATAAACTCTTGGCCTACCCCAGACTATTGAATCAGTCTCGGTTGAGGTGCTGCAAACTGTGTTTTAACAAGCCTTCCAGGTGATTCTGATGCCTGCTTCAGTTTGAGAGCAGTCTTAATGCATGAGGCTTGCTGTCAGCCGTTTCCTAATTCAACCATTGCAGCTGGGAAGTGGCTGAGTGGCCTATGACTCGGTAGTGCATCTAGCTAAGAAGGCATGGTGCCCTCCAGAGCTGAAAGAGATGCTTATCTCTTGACGACCACTCTGTTAAGACAGACTGGTTGCAAGGGAGAATCTGTGATTCAGAGCTGGCCATGGTTAGCCACTTGAAGAGAGCACCTATCAAATAGAATATAATTTCCCCAAATAGCAATGTTTTAAACCTAGGAGAATGAAGAGTCGGTCCAAGCACTATCATTGCTAAGGTTTGTAAAATTATGATATTCAGTAACTGAGAATAAATAGCAGGTTGCTGAATGATAGCTGTTATTTTTGGGAGAGAGTCGATGACCACATAAACCACAGAAGTGAAGGTTAGAATTTAATTTAAGCCAGGTGATTATACAGGACTTGGATAGTACTAAGGGATGACCCGGTTTAGGATGACAGTAGCAAAAAGAAGAGGAGGAGAGAGAAGAGTACCATGGGAAATAAAAGAAAATCCACCCCACTCCTGGAGAATGCCTTGTCATCTAAGATTTATTTTTAGGTTTGTGAGTTTTAAACTTTCTTTCTTGGTCTATTTTTAATCTTCGGAGTTTCCAGATCTTAAACTTGGAGATCAGTCTCATGCTGTCTGGGTTGAAAGAAGCATCTTAGCATCATGTTTCAATACAGAGCCAGCCCAGTTAGCTTCAAAAGAGGCAGGACTTATGTATCTGTGTCATCATTTGTGGATTTGCCATAGTTTATGAACTAGTCCTTCCTTTGATAGACACCTAGCTTGTTTTCAGTAATTTGCTACTATAAATAACATTACCCTGCACACATCACTGTGCCATTATCTAATTGTTTCCTTAGGATAAACTTCTAGAAGTAAGACTGATGGATTCAAACTGTGTGGACATTATTACATTTTTTGATATACATATCAAATTACCTATGTTCTATAAAGGTTGAATTAGTGTATTCCCTCTAGACTCTAAAAGTGAATTGTTCTGGCCTATAAATGTCCTCCAAGCGGCAGCCTATTTCTTTTTTTTTTGAATCACCACCCCAAACTCGGCCTCCGCGGGCTCCAGCTCCTGCTTATAGAGCAGCCTGTCCCCGCTGCTTCCAGGCCGGCGGCCAGGGCAGCCACTGTCTCTGCTAAGTGACAGTGTCTCTGCGTCATGGCCCGGTGTCTCCTTCTCATCCTTGGACTCCTTTCTCTTTTCCAGAGTGAACTAGATGTATCCTTTTTCAGTGCTGTGAGCCACGTTTTCCACACTAGTTGGCAAAGGACAGGCTAGTCCCGATCAGGTAAGTGCCAAAGGCTGGGAATCCAGTATCCAGAAGACTCACCGTCAATAGCTCTGACAAGACATAGAGGTATGGGTGATTTGCAGAAACTCTCTACCCTTTTGGACGACAATTCTTGTACTTTTCATACAGGGCAATGCTGTGATGGTGTTTAATGATCACTGTTATATATTGATTTAACTTACATATATGGAATAGACTTTTTCAGAATTAAAATAAAACAGCCAGAAAGGGCTTGGTCCGCCTACAGAGAATGGATTTTCATGGCTCCAGGTATAAATCTCCAGAAATTCCCCACATGATCAAGAAGGCTTCCAGGGATGATAAACTGGAAGGTTAAAGAAATTTCCTGGCTTGTGTTCATTTCCTTTTATAGCAGAGGAAATTCTCCTTTTCTTCTCTTCTCCCTTTTAAATCAAAGTATCCAAGGGGCCCAGAACAGCATGATTTGCTTAGAATACTGCTGATTCTGGCAGGAGCCCACCGACCTTTGTGTGAGTGCTCTGGAGGCAAGTTGTCTTTTAATTTTTACTTAAGAAATCCGCTTACCACTTAAAAGCAATAAATAGAATAGTTCTTTGAGAAAACATTAGGCTTGAATCTAAAACAGTAACATTAATTATAATAAATATATACTAATTATAGCAGTTATATATGTATATATACATATGTGCTGTGCTTAGTCGCTCAATTGTGTCCAACTCTTTGCAACCCCATAGACTGTAGCCCACCAGGCTCCTCTGTCCATGGGGATTTTCCAGGAAAGAATACTGGAGTGGGTTGCCATGCCATCTTCCAAGGGATCTTCCCCACCCAGGGTTTGAACTCAGGTCTCCCCCATTGCAGGTAGATCTTTATCTTCTGAGCCACTAGGGAGAAGCCTATATATACATATGCTGCTGCTGCTAAGTCGTTTCAGTCGTGTCCAACTTTGTGTGACCCTATAGATGGCAGCCCACCAGGCTCCCCTGTCCCTGGGATTCTCCAGGCAAGAACACTGGAGTGGGTTGCCATTTCCTTCTCCAGTGCCTGAAAGTGAAAAGTGAAAGGGAAGTCACGCAGTCGTGTCCGACTCTTCGCGACCCCATGGACTGCAGCCTGCCAGGCTCCTCCATCCATGGGATTTTCTGGGCAAGAGTACTGGAGTGGGGTGCCATCGCCCTCTCCGATATATACATACACACACACACGTGTGTGAGTGTGTGAAGTCGCTCAGTCGTGTCCGACTCTTTGCGACCCCGTGGACTGTAGCCCACCAGGTTCCTCCGTCCATGGGATTCTCCAGGCAAGAACACCGGAGTGGGTTGCCGTTTCCTTCTCCAGGAGATCTTCCCGACCCAGGGATCAAACCCAGGCCTCCTGCATTGCAGGCAGACGCTTTAACCTCTGAGCCACCAGGGAAGCCTCTCCACATACACATATATACATACCTATATTTGTGTGTGTGTATACACATACACACATTAGAAACCTATGTCCAGCACCAGTATGCCAGTATATTCTGGGCAAATGGCCATTTACCTTTTACTCTTGATAGAAATTGGCATGTTGATAAAGTTCATTTGCAGGCTGTGTTTGGAAGCCTCTGTAAGTTAACCAGGGAAATCTGAGTGCCCTCTAGTGGTGAGTGACCTAAATCTGCGGTCCTTTTGACCTAGGAGACCCAAGACCAGGCTGCATATTTGGGTGTATTTTTATTCAGCATGTAATATTCCATTTTAACTAAATCTTTTAAAGCAATTCAAAATAAATCTCTTCCTCCTTATATAGGGGAATAATAAAAATGCCTTTTGATTTAAGAAGTAATGGCACTGGTGGTAAAGAATCCACCTGCCAATGCAGGAGTCTTGAGAGACACAGGTTTGATCCCTGGGTTGGGGAAGATCCCCTGGAGGAGGGCATGGCAGTGCACTCCAGTATTCTTGCCTGGAGAATCCCATGGACAGAGGATCCTACTGGGCGACAGTCCATAGCATCACAAAGAGTCAGACATGACTGAAGCCACTTAGCATGCAGGCACAGTAAGTTAGCAAAAGCATTTAAGAGATATTTTGCCAGAAATATACCCAGGTTCTGCTTTAGTCCTGCCACCAACTGGGTGTGTTTATCAGACAAAACACATAAACTCCTCATCTCAGAATGATGGAATTAAACTGGAAGAGCTTTAATACCCTCTCAGCTTTAGTGTTTGATGTTGCCATGGCTCTAGATAACTGAGCTGAGTTGCCTTACACCTAGAGCAGGATGGGAGAGTCTTTCAAGTCTAGATATTCAGAATTCAAGTGAGTCAGATGCAGTAGGGCATGTATTCTATTTGGATTCATTGTGTTGATGTGTCTTATATACTGACGAGGTGTTTATTAGAAGTAGAGATGGGTTTGTCTTTGTATCTGTCTAGTGTAGCAGAGGTCAGTGTAACAGCTCCAGCAGTCTTGTTTGAATTTAATTTTCACACTAGAGCACACGATTTCTGTCCCTTCCCATCATTTTAGTCAGCTTCATTTTTGCCTTCTCTTCTGTTCTGACCTACTTATCCTATTTACTGTCCCTCAGCAGTTACTTAGGCACATCCACTTGACAGATTAGGAATTTTTCATCACTTAGAGAAGGGAGCTAAGTCTGCAGATCTGGAAGTGTCTGTCTGTACTTGAGGTGAAGTTCACGTGGCCCTCCCATGGTCTCAAAGCGCAGCAGCTGGCAGGGCAGGGGCACCGGTCTTCTCCTGACCTTCTTAAAGGTTTTCTACCCTCAGCTATCTGAAAAAAAGTCACATTACAAATCCACAACTCTGTTCTGCCTCATACATAGTTCTGTTTAAACTGTCACATCAAAGATATCCAGGGAAGACTTCTCCATACCAGTTTTTAACAGGAAGACAGGGGAGCCCTTTAGAGGTGCCACCCATAGACAGCCTGCGTCAGCGCTCTGGTAGCTTGTCCCTGGGAACCTGCCAGAGCAACCAACATCGTGCCCGGAAAGTAGCTTCCTTAGGCCTTGAAACGTTGAATCAGCAGCTGACCCAGTTGCAACCTGGAGCCAGCTACCTGGAACAGGCTATGACCTTTGTGTTTGCTTAGATTAGGAAAGCCCTCTATGTCAATCCATATGGGAACAGACATGATTTAACCTCATGGAATTCCCAAGAAGCTCTTTACTCACAGTCTTTCTCCAGAGACGTTACTACCCTGTAGCTATTAAAGGAGGGGGCGGTTTTCCAGAGCCTGCAGGGTTGGACACTGGGAAATTCAAAGTACCATTTACATATCTCCCTAGTACGGGCTTGTTCTACTTCTGGTAAGACTAACGTCATAGAACAAGGCAGATGGAATGTTAAAAAGAAACGACCTAAGCTCCAGAAATCAGGACAGAGGTGCTGGCTTGTTGAAAACCCTTGCACTGAGTGGGAGCTCTCTGGTGCAGAGCAGTGTCGGGTAGGCAGCCTGCCCCCGAGAGCAGGCATGACAGTGGCCTGGACATTCGTGCTGCACTCCAGCAGCTCCTGTGCCCTCTCCACTGCCCACTCCGCCTGTGGGCTGGTTGCTGCCTGGGGGCTTCTCTCAGCAAAGTTTGCCCTACCTGATATTTGGTAGATTAAAGACTTCAAATTCCACGAATCAAGATAGTTCTTAGGAACCAACTGATGAGCCTCTCAAAATGTGTTCAGCTCCAGAGCCCCAGGTTTGCTGAACTCTCCAGACAATTCATAATTCAAAGGAGCAGTTCGAGCCCCCTTCTGCTAAATTGTCAGAGGGTGGCACCAGTGAACAGCACTGTGGGGAAAAGCCCAGTTCCTCCCCAGCTCGGTGCACACCTGCTGTGTGTGAAGGCACCAGAAACCCTGACACCCCTTTTGGTATTTGGTGCCTTTGAGGAGGCTTAAAAATTTCACTTATTTGGGCTAGAGTGGAATGCAGTAGTGCTGCCTTTAGACCTGGACAACCAGGGTCCTCTTCCTGGGCCCCGTGCTTTAGAGGACCCCCCCTCTAGCTCTCCTTCAGTAGCATCCCTCTCTGTGGGATAAGGGTGCTCACCCAGAGCCTGCAGGCTCCCGCATCCACCCCTTGACCACCCTTGAGCTATCCCAAGAATTTAGTGGATACCTGGACATCCCAGTGCCTACCGCCAGGGCCTTTGCAGGCCTCTCTCCCATTCGTAACCCAGGGCTGACGGCAGGAATGATGGAGAGGCTGGGATGGTAAGAGGGGTATTCCACACAGATGCATGAGAAGAAAAGTGAGGAATAAGCTGGGGTCCCTATTTATATTCTTGTGCCCACAAATACAGGCTAGGTCTAGAATCCAGAAATGTCTTCTTCATTCAAAAATATCTTAAAAAAAAAATCTTTAGAATACTTATATTTTTGTTTCCCAAGTGCTTAAAGCCCAAAAGCCTGAGCAATTAATTCCAGAACCTTAAAGCTCATATGGTTGATGCAGAACATGTCTTCTTTACTGTAGCTGAGGGTGGGGAGCAGGGAAGGCCTCCATCCTGTCTGCACTGTGACTCAGCTAGTTGGAGGAACAAAGGGACCCTGTCAATAGTAAGCAGTACTACCAAGATTTGCCGTCAGGCCCTGCCAGGCCCCAGTGGGGAGCATGGCTGTCGTTCCTTCATTACTTTCCTAAAATCCCAAATACCTTTAGAGGTCCAGAAACCAGAATGGGGCTTCTCCAAATAGGAGATAGCTCCAGCCTGACTTAATGAGAAATCACAAAGTACTTGTTCAACTTGGGGCTACAGAAATATTGGCAAGCAGACCAGAGAGATTCTCCAGGGAAGTCATCCAGCGCTGAAGCGGCAGCTTCTAAAGGAGCTGAATTGTTCTCTCAGAAATTTACAGTAATTAATTGTTATTATAAAAGAATTTCTTTTGAGGTATGGTGAAGCATGTGATTACATCAGGAATGGTTTGAAAATATCAGAAAGGAGTAAACTAGCTTTCCTCTCCCTGAAGAGTCAGAGGGTTTGCCTGCTTTGGAGCTGGAAGAAAACGACACAATCATCAAGTTGAAGTCTCACTTTTTAGACGAGGAGGCTGAGGCTCAGGGCTGGTGCCTGCTCTGCATCCATAGTGCTGCTTTGTGACAGGGCTGCTGTTGGTCTCTGGGCTTCCAGGGCCTTTGATTCTAGGGTTACACATTTGATAGCTTAAATTTGACACAGTTTTTGAAAATTCGTAATCATCTGGAGTAGACAGTAGCAATTTCGTCTCTAAGAAAACTTGCATGAAGTGTCTGTCACCATTCATTGTCTTGGCGTTTTCTTAATTAGAGAAGAAGTTTTAGAGGAACACTGGGCTTTGTTTGGTTGGAGGAGTCAGAAACCACGAAACATTTTGAAGAGAGTACCTGAATGTCTTGATAAGAGCTTGCTTTCCAAAACTGAAGTTCACCTCAGAGATTTCTAAACATCTTTTTTTTTACCCCCTTTTAAACCTATGTCCATTGAAGGCAGGGCTGCAAGAGAAGAAAGCTGGCCCATGGGCCCAAGGGAATTTGTGCAGCTAATCCAGTCTTTGGGAAGGGCAGGCATGGAGGGGTAAGAGGGCCATGGGCCTCTCAAGCGTGAGTTCCAGTCAGGTTAGAAGCAGTTAGTTAGCAGAATTAGGAACGGTCCCCAAGGGATTGTTCCAAGCCATTCACCTGGGAAAGGGATAGGAAAGATCCAGATTAAACAGATCTGCCTTTGAGACTGTTTTGTCTCTCCCTAGCCTCCGCCATCTCTGTTTCCTTTACATGTTCTGAGTGCTATAGATACCATATTCACCCCTACTATTCCTCCTATCCCTCCTATCCCTCCTCACCAGGTCCCTCTGTCTTACCCCAACTCCTCTGGTTCCATGCTTCTGGTTCTGTTTATTCAGGAACAGTGGAAGCAAGTTATGAGAAGCAACAGGGAGTTGTGTGTGGCGGGGGGTGGGGGGGACCACAAGAAATGACAGGTTCATTGACCCCATTCTGACTTTGATATATGTGTTATTTTACATAAGTCTAGTGATGTCAAGTGGCACAAATATTACTGGGGCCCTACAGTATTCAACTCCAATCCACATTACCCAGAATTCAGAAAGGCTCTTAGGTTTCTGGGTTGAGAAAAGATGCGGCTTTATGAATCTGTTCTCTAAGAAGCTATTTTTAGTTCCTGTCAACTCCAACCTTAGGGGGCCCATGAGAGGAAACGAATTTCCTCAAGGATTTTTTAAGTCAGATGAGTTCAGTATAACCTGAAGGTTCAGTTCAGTCAGTTCAGTCGCTCAGTTGTGTCTGACTCTTTGCGACCCCATGAACCGCAGCACGCCAGGCCTCCCTGTCCATCACCAACTCCCGGAGTTCACTCAAAGTCATGTCCATCGAATCAGTGATGCCATCCAGTCGTCTCATCCTCTGTCGTCCCCTTCTCCTCCTGCCCCCAATCCCTCCCAGCATCAGACTCTTTTCCAATGAGTCAACTCTTCGCATGAGGTGGCCAAAGCACTGGAGTTTCAGCTTTAGCATCATTCCTTCCAAAGAGTACCCAGGGCTGATCTCCTTTAGAATGGACTGGTTGGATCTCCCTGCAGTCCAAGGGACTCTCAAGAGGCTTCTCCAACACCACAGTTCAAAAGCATCAATTCTTCGGCGCTCAGCTTTCTTCACAGTCCAGCTCTCACATCCATACATGACCACAGGAAAAACCATAGCCTTGACTAGACAGACCTTTGTTGGCAAAGTTATGTCTCTGCTTTTGAATATGCTATCTAGGTTGGTCATAACTTTCCTTCCAAGGAGTAAGTGTCTTTTAATTTCATGACTGCAATCACCACCTGCAGTTGGACCCTCTTAAAATAGTCATTATAGCTCATCACATTAATAGACCATCAGCCTATGCCTTTCTTGCTTCCTCCTATTCCAAATGTCAGGGCTGAGGTGTGTTTGTCTGTTTATTGCCATTGGCCTTGGCATAAAGGGCATTTTTTGGTCCCTGCTCACCTGGCTAGTAGCCCAAATGCCATTACTCTTGGCTTTGCCAGTGTTTACAAGTTGCTTATGAACCAAATCAAGATATGAACAGCTGGATTCTTATTTTAAAGGCATCACATGATTCTAAGAGGAAACCAGCTTTCAGGCTTTTGCCTCACATTGGATTTGGTCTGTGGTTTCCCTGTAGCGTTCCAGAAACTTGCATGATTATTAGGGGTTTGAGCCAGATAGTCAGATAGACAGGCCGTCACATGCCCACAGTACAGAATGACCTCATTGAGCAACTCATGTTTCCAGGATGTTGGGAAATTCAGAACTTACTGAAGGATCTTGACTTTGTAATGTAAAGATGTCAGTGGTCTATAAGATTCAGCAGTAAATTCTAATCTGAATTTCAAAACATTGGGCTAATTGTTCAAGGGGATATCTGAATTGCTGATCATCATCTTGCCAGAGATGAAGCAGTGTTTCAGAGCAGTTTGCATCAATTCAAATAGACTACATTGAAATGAGATCTTCTATCTGAGCATCACCCTGGATGGACTAACATTTTCAGAGGCACTAGGCCTTATTGAGTGTCCTATGATAAAACATTATGGAAAAGAACATTTAAAAAAGAATATCAGTATTACATATACATGTATGAATGTGTATGTATAACTGAATCACTTTGCTCTACGCAGTAATTAACACATTTTAAGTCAACTATAGTTAAAAAAAACAACACCTTGCCACTAAAAAAATACAACAGGGGGATTCTATAGGGCATTTTTTCATGCAGCCACCTGTGCTTCTGCCTTTTTTAATACTTTGCTGTCATTCCTGCCTTGTTGTGGCTTCTAAGTTCTGGCTTCTGGGTCCAGTGAACTGGATTAAGTCAAAGGCCTAACATTCCAGTCCCAGGTTGGCCATGGATAAAGCAATCATCCATCTAATTGGAAGACATTATTAATAGGTGTAACAAAGCTTTTTTTTTTTTCTTTTCTGGGTCACTTAAGGACAGTTCCCATGGGCTCCTGAAAAACAGTTTATTCTGCGGAAGGACTATTTTCACAGAGCTTAATGAGGTATTAACACAGAGCCTAATAGAAACTTAAAAGTCATTCACAGGATTGTCTCATTCTCTGTAGATGTACTTCACCAAACAAGTACAATAGCCTTGAACATCTGGAATTACTAGTGACTCATTTTACAAAGATTTACTAATTATGAACTCTTCATGTACATTTAATCACTCCCTGTTGAATGAAGTTTGTCTATTTGAAATAATCTATCAGTTTTTTTTTTAAACAGACCAAGATCCTGCTCTTTGGTAATGAAAACCTAAGACAGTAAAGTGTAGACTTTAGAAATGTTCAGCCATTGTCGTCATCACCCTCAGAGTTTAATTCTCTCTTCCAGTTCAATTTCACAAAGGAAAAGAGGTACTCAAATGAAGGGGCTCCTGGGGGAAGAATTTGGCTCTTTCTGATTAGCTAGATGTCATAGTCTAACAATATTTTCTTCTTCCCCTATGCCCTGTCCTGACTTTCTACCAGGAACATCAGGAAGCTAAAGTGGTTCTCAAATGAGTATTTTCAGAATGCTCCATTTATAAGTACTCCCTTGAAAGTTGGAATTTTTCTCTCCTTGGGAATTAAGTCAACATTGCCATGCTTTTCTTCATTCATTTCTCCTAGTGATTGTTTTTTCCTTTAGCCTGTCTCATGCTAAGGGTGCTATGTTGAAAAGGCATTTTGGGGGGTGGAAGTTTGAGGGTAGAGGGAGGGTGTATACTCAGCAGCCTTGGGCCTCTCCTGAGAAGTCTAGAACCAGAGCAGCTGAGCCAAAACTCTGGATGTAAATTCCAAAGTTACAATTACTAGCCATGTGACCATGGACAATAGCTTTGAGCCTCTTTGTTCCTATGTAAAATGAGAATAATGTTAGCACATACATCACAGAAACAAAGAGAAGACTGAAATAATATATGTAAAACACTCAACACAATGCCTGGAACATAATGAGTATTCAGTAAGTCATGGCTATTTACTGTTATTATTGCTGTCTGGGAAGACATTGTTCTTGAGGTCAGGTCACATACTCTTACCAAATTTACTTGCTTTATTCTCCAGCTCTTAATACATTCCCTCTCCCTCTGGCTAAAGGGTATATAGCTGCTCCATTGCTATGTCTATTGTCCAGTGAGCCTAACCAAGGGGAAACTAGGTGTATCTGTGTACATGAAGGTAATAATTTCTAGTATAAACACCAATTTTAATTTTAGGAAATCTGTTAAAAAAACTTCATGTTTTGACTAATTTACACTAGAAAAATTCCAAGTCATAAGTTATTATTTACTGAATGTTAACATATCTATAACTAATTTCCTTAATAATAACCCTAGATAATGTTTAATTTGGATAAAGTACACATCATTTTGGATGAGATGGTATTAAATGGCTGCATTGTGGAAACGAACAGGGCAAGAATTCTTGCCCCTCTTCTAATTCTTGATAAAATGTCAGACAGCTGAAAACAGAAAGGCTCTGCCAGACAACATCACCTCAAAGGAAATGAGAATACCGTGGAGTGCCTCTCAACATTGCTGGCTCCCAAGAACCTGGAAGACCAAACACCGCAAAATGGGCTATCCTTCTGAAGACTTTGAAACAGGTGTTTTCCACAGTTCCTAAACGGAAAACAAAAGTGTATTTTAAAATACGATGTACAAAGAAAAATTTTCTCTAAACAGAGAGACAAGTTTTATTTTCTGACCATAAGCATTTTTTTCCCCTCACTTGTTTAGATTTTGTGTAGTACTAAGGGAAACTTTTTGGTCTCTGCTCTACTTTGCGAAGAGATAGATTCAGGAATAGCACCACCGGGTGGGAAGAAAATGAGAGCTCTCCGTCGGCCAATAAACTGTTAAAATTAACTTGAAAACTTTGAATAAAAGTTTTCTGAATGCTGTCTTTCTTTAAAAAGTCAAAAGTTTACCAAATGTGTGTACCTAATGAAAAATTCTTTCCAGTTTCTAAAAACCTGATACACGTTATAGGTACTTAACAATTACAATGCCATCATGTAATTAACTCTATAAAGAATGTTACTGTAATGAGTGGCCAAACATTAAGACAGCCCTTACTGCTATCCTGAAGGCTTTCCAGGTGATTCAGGGTAAAGAATCCTGCCAATGCAGGAAGACACAGGTTCAATCCCTAGGTCAGAAGATCTCCTGGAGGGGGAAATGGTAATCTGCTCAGTATTCTTGGCTGGATAATTCCATGGACAGAGCCGCCTGGTGGGCTACAGTCCTTGGAGCTGCAAAGAGTCAGACACAACTGAGCAACTGAGCAGAGAACTGACTACCCTGTGTGCCATGTTGTAAAGGGTTTATCTTATTAGTAAATTTATTGGTAAATGAAATTTAGTTCAAAGTCTAAAACTGGAATGCAAGAGAATATCAGTTCAGGTTACTCTGAAATGCATCCACCCTCTCTTATTCCTTCAATACCTTCTCCTGGAATGTCCTAAAGCAAAGAAGACTGCTAAGCCACTATAGAAGAGCAATGCCCTGATCCTCCCTAACCATTCTACAGTTGTGCTTTTGCTGCTTCACCAACAGTAGAAGATGCAGGACTGCCCTAGGTAACAGCACGTTCATGTGCACCTCAGGGGCGGGAGGGCAAGTACGATGGAGGAAGTAGAAATACAGTCTTGATACATGAAGATATCGTGCCATCCTGTGGAATTCCAAGAGTTACTTTACCTACAACACTCTGCCCTCCAAAAGAGGACATAAATGGACATTCTAGGTACTAATTCATTCCCTATTTTCTCACTCTCTCGTGTATGTGTAGGAGGAATTTTGTTAAAATTCTGTTTCTAAAAGTTCACTTATATACTTCAAAAGTTTGCATCTATGAAGACCAAGGCAACCAGTCAATAATGAATTCCAAAAGCAGATCTTGTTCTGGACTCAGTTCAGGAAGGCAGAGGAAAGGCTTCTGACCTGCCAGAAGAGTGAATGGTATGCACTGAGAAAGGTCTGGGGAAAGCCCAGTCTAGATCAAAGTGCTTTGGAGGTCTTTCTGAGACATTAGTTGGAAAACACTGTCCTAGTTGACAGGCACTTAATCAGTAGCACATTCAGGTAACTGCTGAAACTGGTACACCAGAAGTAACGAGGGAGTGCATAAAATTAATTTTTGGGTCATACCAAAATAGCATTTAAATAACATGTTGGCACAGATTTTAGTACCTTGAGAGAACAACAAAAAAATACTAGGTAGATACCACTGGAAAAAATACTCCATGTGGAGACCCAAGTAGTCTCGTAATACTGGACTCATACAAAGTGAACTATAATGTGACTCTCCGTCTGTGACAGCCTGTGTCATCTCATTTCAGGTTTCTTGTTCAACTGTGACTACCAGCTAAATGATTTTCACACTCATGAAATTTATGTCTCAGATTGGGCAGCTTTACCTTGTCCTTGGACTCTTCATTCTACAGAAAGATTCCTGGCATTTCAGAGTTACTCTCTGTATAACAAGACTCAACAATTTTACCTGCTGTAGCAATGTGCTAGACCAGGATTCAGCAAACCTTTTCTGTAAAGGGCCAGATCAAATAAGTATTTAAGGCTTTGTGGGCCATATGGTCTCTGCTGTAACCACTCAGTTCTGCCATTGTAATGCAAAAAGGTCCATAGATAATATATAAATAAATCAGCATGGCTATGTTCTAATAAAACCATTTACTTATGGACACTGAAATCTGGATTTCATAAAATTTTCACATCATATTTTTAGTCTTTTGATTTTTTTCAACTACTTAAAAAAATTCAAAACCATATTTAGTTCATGGCCCACACAAAAGCAAATGGCAGGCCAGAGTCTGCTGACCCCTGTGCTAGACTAGGGGCTTCCTAGGTGGCTAGTGGTAGAGACTCCACCTGCCAGTGCAGAAGCCGCAGGAGACACGGGCTCAATTCCTGGGTTGGGAAGATCCCCTAAAGCAGAAAATGGCAACCATTTCCAGTATTCTTGCCTGGAGAATCCCATGGACAGAGGAGAAGGAGTGCAGGGGGAGGTTGGGGGAGCGGGGGGCTACAGTCCATGGGGTTACAAAGAGTTAAAGGTATGACTGAGCCACTGAGCACGCATGTACTTACTAGACTTAGTCTTGATAAAAGTTGGCTACTGACATGTTTTAGAGACTTAAATAATGGCAATACTACACACATAAACTGGATTTTAATTCTACCGCTAATGTAAAGTTCTAGTCATGCATCCGTGACTTTTTTGAGACAATCACCACTACTGCTTTTGGATTAAAGCCTAGGTCATACGTTTAAATATTGCTATTATGCTTTATTAACTTTTATTCTCACAGAGGACTGTGAAGCTAACAATAAGGTGAATTATTTAAATGCTGCCTCTGATTACACAGTCACAATATTCTCATGCAGAGAACAGAAACACTACTCAAATGATTGACTGCAGTGGGAGAAATCTCTGATGTAGAAAGGAAAGGTACCTTTTAATCAGGTAAATAGTGGGTGATTCCCAAAAATCCTTTTTACTCCTATAAAAGCCACCTGGCTAAATCAGGCCTAGTGACTTTACTTTTACCTAAATGCATAGATATGATAAATCAAAACAATTTGGAAAATGGAAATAGAGCCCCCCTTTTAAAAAGGAGGAAACAACAACAACAAAAAAAAAGAATAAAAAAAATAAAACAAAAAAAAAAATAAAAAGGAGGAAACAGCATTATCCCAGTGGTTTCTTTTCACACCAACACAACACTCAAAAATTATTCTTGGATCTGAGACTTACACATCACTGAAGATACAAATGGTAAGTAGCAGTTTGGTGTTTAAAAAGTTAACACAAAAACATGGCTATTTTTAACTGAAGAATACTTTAAGACAGAATGCAAGAGTTGGATCACAAGCAAGTGGCTATGTATTTCTGCTAGTTTTCCAGTCTCAGTAAAGTGTATTTACATAGAAAAACCATTTCTTCCTGTAGTAATTTCAAAAAATGAAATGTCAGTGATTCAAAAATGACAGGTATTTAAGCTCTTAGTCTGATGGCTGCAGTGAAACAGTCACATGACACAGTTTTGTACGCTGCAAACATTTTAATGATTATTGTTAAGCATACATTTTGGAAATTTTTTTTTTTTTACTTCAAACTGCAACAAGTTAAATAAATGTTTATAATATACAAAGAAAATACAACCAAAAGTAAAACTTGCTTTAAGTGTGCCTTGCATCTAAACCAGTGTTTTTTTCCTCCCCCCCTTAATATATCTTTTATTTTTGAACTGCACAAACACACTTAAGAATTTGATCTTTATAGTATGGCATTTAGGAAATAAAAATATACTCCCACCTCAAAGAAATAAAAAGGTTGTGCATGATTATATGCCAAACAAAAGAGAGAACACTAGATATACTCTGATAGTGCAGGCATCATTAAAGAGGAAAAGAAAACGCTTGAGATGCTCATTAACTCTCTATGTTTTAAGGAAGCAGGATTTCTGACCAAGTAGCTTAAAAGCCAGCAAAACAGGGATCAGTGATGGCAACTGTAGTGTATGAAGTATGAAATGACAAACTTTACACAAATACACTGTTAGAAATTTGCCAGTGAACACTGAAGATCTGGGAAGCTGCTCTTTGGAACAGTCAAGTAGAACCACCTTATTCCAGTCACATGAGCCCTTGTAGCAACACACAGTGTTCTGTGCTATGTACTTGCTGGCTGGATAGTTAAAGGATTTGTTTTGTCATTAGCAGCTAACAAACTTATTCCACGTGTTCTTAAAGCCTTAATGGTGGAAAAAAAGGCAAGTGTCATTAGCATGGAGGATCATATACTTCTCTGCAAACAAACACAAGAGGCTTCACTAGAATTTTAAGTCTCTGATGTCTCCCATTGCACTTCAAAGCTCAATTGAGATGAAAGCCTTTCTCCATTGTAGCAGCTAGCAGACGCTCTCTCATGATCTCCTCTGAAGAGTATTCTGGCAACTTTAGATAATGCACACATGTGTTCACTGATGGGTAGCTTGCATCAGTAGCATCAACCTACACAGAAACAGAATTGAAAATAACAGAAGACCAAGACTTCAAATACGCATTTCTTTCAACCCTTAGGTAACTAAATTTGGTTTACATTGCCCAGTAGCTAGAGTTCGTACCTTGCGTACAACTGTGAGCCTGGGATGCAAGTTAGCCAGTCCCCCTGGGGGCAGAGTTGAACAACCAGTGGTAAACTGCAGAAATGCTTTCCTCTCGTCTGAAGACATACCGCATAAAACCCGCACGAACCTAAGGAAGCCAGGGCTACAAGAAGAAAAACTGTTACAGTGATCTGATAGCTGATTTAAATGAAAAATACTACCACTACTTTATAAGCCAGCAATAACCCCCCAAAATGAATATCCACATGTCAAAAGAACCACATATCTGGAGACTTTTGGGTAAGTATGAAATGAGCTGATGCAAACTACTTAAAAAATATCCTTCAAAGACTGTCTTACAAAGGCATATAGGAATCAAACATGCAACAAAGCCAGCAAATCAGAAAAGCTCAATGGAAATAGTGATTTAATGACTAGGAATAGTAAATGGAGACAGAGATTTTTAGAGTTTTTTCTCATTCTAGGTACCAATTATGCAGGTGTGCCCATTCTGTGAAAATTCTTCAGGTTCTACATGTAATTTGTATACTTCTCTGTTACATTTCAATAAAAAGTTTACTTTAAAAAAGCTATATATACAATGTTACTTAAGTTTAAAATAATACTTTCTCATTTACATTACTTTGAAAACTTATAAATCAGAACTAAATACAATTTCCTGATATGCGGCAAACAGGAGTGAATTGAGTGCTATTAGACATCACTGGAATAATCAACAGAGATAGAATGTACACCATGGATTAGCTAATAATATGGAATCATGAATTTCCTAACAAGTATGGGTATGTGAGAGAATCTCACAATGTACATTAATACACTGCACAGTAAAGGTAGATGGTATATGCACCGTATCCTCAAATGGTTCAGAAAAAGTGTGTATGTCTGTGTAGAGAGATATAATGTAAAAGTACAGCAAAATGTTAAGTACTGGTGATTCTGGGTAAAGAATACATAAGATTTCTTAACTATTCTTCAACTTTTCTGTAAGTTTTAAAATACTTAAAAATAAAGGTTAATATAAAAGCAGTAAAGCCTAAGGGTTTATAAATGATCCAACTGCTAAGATGATGAACAGTTAAAATATAGTGAGTAAAGGAATCTTAACATTAGCCAAGATTCAGGTGACTTCCTATATAAACTCAGGCTTATCCTTGAATATGCATCTTGATAATGGTGAGACTTAATTGCTTTCTCATTTTATGCATATAATTCACTGAGTCATTTAGAGAACTTGCCATTCTAAGATAAACATAAACAATTTGTCTATCTTAGAAAATAACCAACACATACCTGTCACGTGTATAACCCAACTTAGGTTCAGTATAATTAATAATATCCTCTGCTGCCCAGGATGGTGACTGATTTCCACAAAGAATCATTTGGACCTCTTCGTGGCTGAAGGAACTTAATTTCTCCATTGGAAAAACTTTATTAAACCCATCTACATTTTACACACAGCAAAAAAAAACAAAAACAAAACACAACTGAGTTTCCAAGTTACAATTTCAAAATCACCAATTTCAAATCAAAATACTCAACTAAATGGACAGAAGACAAATATAAATATTTGAAAAAGCAAATAAAAATTAAAGTAGCTTGAAATAAAAACTGTGCTAGGGTTTGAAGTACAGAAATCTTTGCTTAGTATCACAGATGTATATGTAGAGAGAATATTTAGACACTATGGTCAGTAGCCAAATTCTGATAATTTCCCAACCAATTCTTTATGTCATACAAGCCAGCCAAAGCAAAGTTCTCATTTTTGAAACTAGTATGTGATAAATAGTTCAATACATTTTGCCTCACTCTTTACCTTAAGACTTTAGGTTCTAATATAGTTTAATTCATCCTGATCATGTATGCAACCTTACATCCACTTACAAATGAAAAAACAGAAGCCAAAGTAGGTCCCTCATTACTGAGGAAGAGCAGCTTAGGGTATGCTACAGCTTGAAAATGTTTCCTTCTGTTCTGGGTACCCTGTAGGACCTAACTGTTAGGAAGACAAAACACTAGATGACAAATCTAGAGATTACTAGCATAGTCTAAGTTTTGAGCACAGCAGTACCTTAATTTCGGTGTCTCAAAGTAAAAGGAGAAGGATTAAGCTAAAGACTCTTAAAAGTTACCTCTGAAGGCTTCCATCTGTTTCTGAATACCCGTATGCATGCAAAAGTCAAACATCAAATCCACATATTCTTCTGCATTATCCATTGTTATCATCTGCAAAGGAAAATTTGTCATGGTAATTGTTAATATCTAGGAATATTTTAAGAGGATTTTTCTGAATTTACAAACATTTTAAAAGCAAATGTGTACCTCATCTTCACCACTTGGCTTGAGATCCACAGCTGTAAAACCATATATTCTTGAGGAAGGGCAAAACTGGAAATTTAAACTGGGAGGGCAGAAAAAAAGAATTAGATTAACATTCAACCAACACTGGTGTTTAATTTTAAAACACTGCTGCCAAAACCATGAACCCTTCCCTACACTCAACAATAACAAAATCACTCTACCAGATGGATGTTAAATATGGGGCCTTTTAAGATGCAAACCCCTGTGCAGGAAAGCTATCTGGACAACTGTTACCAAACTGGGTTTTGCAGAGGTCGCAGGAAACCTCACCTTTCATGTTTCCATGTTTCACTTCCTCCTTATGGCACAAAATTAATGAACTAAAGATTTCTGCAATGAATTATGGCAGCAACATGTTTATAAGATTTTTTTTAAAAAACGAATTGTTGCTTCATGCAAGTTACTAATGCTCTGTTGTTATTCTCACCTCAAATCAAACCTTGAATACATTAAACATAACTTCTCAATATTATCAAAAGAAAGAAGGAAAAAAAAGGAAAGCAAAGCCTTGCAATCAATCCAAAATCACGGTTAAACTTAACAAGGATATAATAATTACGTGGATACAAATTAATAGAGTTTTATAAAAAATCTGCAGTATCCTAGTTAGTTAATGCAACCACTGGGGACCAGGCTTATTGCAAATTACTGAAGACAAAGGAACAAAAGCTTCAGACCTTACTTATCCATTAGGCTGAAGTATATATATACATATATATAAAAGTATATATATAAGTGAATTAATACATACATAAAGCTTACCCTAAATCCTCTATGCTAAGTGGAGGCCCAGAACCTGATGGATTCTTCAGCACTAGTTCTTGTAATTTTGTGTTCTTCTCGTCTTCAGAAAGACCTTTGTTGCTTAAAATCTGGCGTCTCTTGATGGCAAGGTCTTTAATTTCTTTTAAAAATCTGGCTCTGTGTGGGTTTACTAGTTCAAAGTCTTCCCAAGTTAAAATTCCATTAAACCAAGCTGGCGGTTTTGGTTTGGGGGGATCTAGAATGAATTCTGATTTTGAATCCTCCTCAAAGCTTCCTACTGAGAGTGAGTCATGCCCTTCTTCTGTAGAGGCTTCAGACTGACTTTCAGTGCAGTGTAGGTCTCTGTCACCTCGTGACTCATAAATCAGTTTGCTCATATTACTTTTAATGTCCCCCATACACATAAGTTTAAAGAAAGGTTTGGAAATAGGTAAGTCCACAAGTCTATTGTCTTGAATGCATTTGGCCAAGAAAATTCCAAGGAAATGAAAGAGTTTTGTGATCCTTTCAAGCTCATCACTGTCTTGTGGAAATGGAGCTGTAAACAGTCCACATGATCTCTGCACGTAGTATCCGGGAGGTTTCAATCCACCTCCAAGATCGACCTGATATTTTTAGGAGGAGAAATGCAAATAAAATCAAAAGACCCATAAACATTAAACATCTTACCTGTGCTAGATAGTATCTATAAACACTTTATTAAGTATGTTTTGTTGACGAAATTTTATCTTTTAATAATATCAAGATTATTCCATAATAAAAGCAGAGTCAGAAAACCTGACTTATGTTCTGAAAGCATATCCAATTTTTAACTTTCTAAAAGCTGAATCGCAAATCAAATCATGAAATAGGAAATAAATCTTACATGACGAGATTCATCATCTGGAAAGTTGTCATCACAAAGCCAAGCTCCCAAGTCAGTTCTCTGGAATTCTGCTGCTACCAGAGCATAGAACTCTAACGTGGGCCCCAAACCAGTTCCTTCTTCTCCTAAAAATTCAACCTAAACATGAACAAATAAATTATGAAGGAAAGTAAGCTTTAAAAAAAATCATTTCTGTAATGATCCCATTCTTGCAAAAATCCAGTCCTACTGTAATATATATTTTTTTTTAAATAGCAGTGGTATAATATAAGCCACACAACAGTTTTTATTTTAGTTTTTCTAAAGAGAAACTTAATTTGTTGTACACTATTCCATATTCAAACACTGTGGTTAGCACTGTTCATACATCAATTTACTTCTCACAACAAACCTACAAAATAAACTATCTCCTTTTCACATCAAAGCAAACCAAATTTTAGACAAAGAGGTTATATCATCTGCTAGAGGAGATGATGGTATACAGATCTGTGTGTTTGTCTGTCTATGTGACACTAAAACCTAAACTCTTTCACTTATTTCTGACTTCTAGCAATCACTTTAAGGATTTTTATACATAGTCCATGTATTCTAGAAATTTGAGGCAGCTTATAAAAATATACAGTACATGGTAAAATAATAATTAAGAATTATCTACATTAGAGGAATATATGGGTAAAAGAACATATGAAGGCACAGAAATTTCTTCTTCTTTTTGACCGATCTGCGTGGCGACTGAACCAGTGTGCCTGGCAATGGAAGTGTGGAGTCCTAACCACTGGACTGCCAGGGAATTCCCAGGCACAGAAATTTTAAAGTGAAAGCCATAAGCCTTATAAATTTTCTAGAGCTGTATCATATTTACCACAGTCTGTGATCCAAAAAAATCACAAATCAGGTGGCTGACATCTGTGACAGGAGAGGTATTTCTTTGTCTCTCTTATATAAGGAATATAATCAACAAGGCCCACAATAACATCTCTGCAGTAAATGTACTGAATTTCCTACCGCCAGCTGCTATAAAATTTCTCAATACAGAAATAAAAACCCACGATACAACACCAAGCACAATTTAAGTTGAACAATACTACAAAACACATGTGCTCCAAAGAAAGCAGGTATCTTGTGGCACAGCATTAATTAATACACAGGTAAAATCTGGAGTATCCGAATCCTCTGTGGAATACAATTGCTTGGTTCAGGCTTTGCTAAGAAATGAGCAGTGTCCTTCAAACGGACCAAGCACTCTCCCACTTCATAAGTGAAGATATTCTCTGCTGCTCATTAAGCCATGAGATCCTGACCCTGACGAGGTGAGCTGACATCCTCTCATGAAAGATGCCCTGCCAGAGGAGAAGGCCTTTGCCCAGAAGGCAGAGGAATCCCTCTACACTTGTATCTAATGCAGTTTTTTTTTTTCTTAATGTAGTTTTTATGCGGTAGAAGAATAGAGATTGACTCTCTAGTTGTCATTCCTGCACACTAAAAGAAATTTATATAGCGGTACCTCAAGCACTGATTTCCGATCTGCGTGTATTTGCATGACATTCTCAGCCCACTCCATCAGTGATTCACCACGTGGAACTTTTACTCTTTCATGCTTGAGACGACCAACACGGAACTCTCCAGGATCATCTCGCCTCACACTACTTGTGGTCCTTGTTCTTTCCACAGTGGCCTCACGTCGGTTTTGTAGCCACACAATTGCTCTGAAATAGAAAAAGATCTCTGTAGCTGTAGCCTACAGCAACAGTTGATTGTACTACTACACAAGCAACAAAATTCAAAAGATTTAAGAATGTTTTAAAAATAGTATTTTATCAGGTGATCAAATACACTAATCTTTTTTTTAATTTCCTTAAACAAACTGAGAAAATAGTGTATTTTCCCTTTTTGTTTTAGCAATTAGCAGATCAAAATAAAGGTCTGTGGTCCAATCCCACACAATACATAAAAATATTGACAAACTCATAAATACCTAATAATATAAACATTTCCTAAATCAGAGAATATAAAAAATGGTTAAGCTAACTTTATTAAATAACTGAATCCGCCACTGAAACAGTATTGTGAGTTTGAAACATTTTCTTTGTAACAATGCAGAGCTAACCCATCTAGGATGAAAGAAAGACTCCTGAACTAAGAAAAACAAGATGAAAGATCTACCATATGTGCTACAACTTTTTGGGTACCCTGAGACCAATCAGCTATATACTGTGAGAATCAATTTCCTCACTTATAAAAATCAGGGAGTTCCCTGGTGGTCTAATGGTTAGCATTCAGTGTTCTTTACTGCCTACAGTGTTATGCGCACAGATGCTTGGCAAAAGATATAAAATGGTACAGCAAATGTAACCTATCAGGGCAACAGGCAGATCCATTTAAATTATAACTTTTTTACATCTACTTTGAAATTACTCTGGGTATTCAATCATTCAACAAATATTTATGGAGCAACTACAATGAGAACAGTACAATATACCTCCATTACATACAGTACAACATATAGTACAATGAGAGCAGTGAACAAAACTGCCAGAAATCCCTGCCCTCATGAAATTTCATCTAATGAAGGAGACAGAAAAACAAAAAGTAAAATTTATAGTATGTTATATGGTAGCAAGAGAAAAATAATGCCCAAAAGATATATTTTAATGTTATGTCAAAGCTATTTTCAAGCATTAAATTTTATATTCTTGGGAATTTAAGCAACTAAAAATTTATGTAAACCACTTAAATACAGTACAATAAATGCTAGTTTACGGAAAACACAGTACTTAAATCCACACTGTTCTAAGAGTGCTTATGTACAACCAGAAACCAAAAAATGTTAAATGTTGCCAACTCTTTTTTTTTTTTTAATTTGGCCATGCCACACAGCTTGAAAGATCATAGTTCCCCCAACCAGGAACTGAACCTTCACCCTCGGCAGTGAAAGTGGAGTCCAAACCATTGGACCATCAGGGAATTCCCAAATATTGACAACTCTTTATAAGAAACCAATATATTCTCTGCATCAGTCTTCATATAAAATATAAGTACATTTTAAGCTTATATAAAACATTAAAAAAGACATTTATTCCAAAAATATAAAAAGACACACTTCCTACCTTGATGCACCAAACGCTGTACATGTGAAATAAAGCTGTCTAGTTTCAAATGGTATTAGAAAAGGACACTTGCTGGTTAACTGTTCACACCAGTCTGGCAGAGCTCCACTTGCCAATGCCAACGGTTCCTGCAAATTAACAAATAACAAAGTCCTATTATTAACAAAGACAAAAGGGAGTCGATTCTTAACAGGAGAAATGGTGGGAGGAAGAAAAAGAAGGAGAGGTAATACTTTGAAAGTCCAACAGATTCAAGAGTTCAACTATCTGGTTTTATTACCTCAATTTGCTGCAAAATTTTTGTTGTGATTTTTTTGCTAGTGAATTCATCTGGTGGAAAAGTAAACTGAGGCTGCTCATCACCTTCTGTAAAAGTAATAGAATTAATAAAAATATAAACTGACTTATTTGTTTAAATGCCACAGAAATGAAACAAGAATTCTTACAGACCTTCCTGGGATATTCTTGAGTAAGGGTCACTTGCAACTATATACAGAATACGCAGGAGCTGAAGGACGTCTTCCACACCACATGAATTCTGCCCATTGCCTGCTTTGGCCTGAGGTTGTTCTTTTGTCAAATTAAGAATATCACTACTTTGAAGAGTAGAAATGGCCCCCTGGTTTAACCCAGACTTTGTTCCATGCTCACAAAAATCCTATAGATACAGGAAAACCAGCCATTAATCATTTTCAAGAAAAACAATATATCATCCTATTAGTATTAATGGGAAAAAGCTCTAATTCTTAAAAAAACAACAACTGCATTCTTTTAAAATAAAAACAGTATCACCCAGGTCAAGGCTTAATTCTCAAAATTCTCAAAATATAACTACTGAAAGCCACAATTAAAACTAGGTATTTAGGTCCAATGCCACAAACCAAATTTGAAATTTTAGCATTGGCATATTAACAATGTTAATTCAACCTCATTTTTTAGTATGTCCCAACAAACTGCTCTTCTGTAAGAATACTTAAAAAGCTGCAAACAAAGCAAAGCCATTCCCAATCAAAACAGTGTCTTGATGCCAATATATACCTTATATGCAGCTATGAGCTGAGAACAATTTCTGTTTTTCCTAATACTTTTATTAGTGCCCGTTAATTTCCAGTGGCGCAGGAAAGCGGCGTCTGCATTCTTCTGCAGGTAGGTTATCAAGTCATTCTTTGGTAATTCATCAGTGCCAAGGTACTGTTCCACATGCTCTACAGACCAACAGCCCTACAGTAGGAAAAACCAAATGTTGGCCTTTCCTGATTATCAAGTCTATGCTTCTTCACATGCATTTCATAAGGTGGCTTCAAGATCATGCATTTAAGCTAATCTGAAGACTCCCATGTTGCTGATTTCTCCCTCAATTGTTCAACTGAAACACAGTGTTAGTTTTTCTTTGCTTTTTTTCCCCTTTTACTAAGTAGCCAAGAATAAAGATTCATTTACTAAAAATACTTACCATTTTTCCATTTTCCTTTTCTTTGTCAGAATCCTTCATTTCTCTGTACATAATTCTAAACATGAAGATATTATTCAAGTTAATTCATAAATCAAATGATCTGTGTTATTTCCAATAAGGCTTCAATTCTTTAAAACATATGATGAGGTCACTATATGCTTAAACACTGAACGCAGAGAAGTTATTAAGAAAAAATGTATCACTTCTCCACCTTTGGACTAAGATCAAGCATATTAAGAAAAAGTATTAATCTGTTAAACCAGGCAAAGTAGCAGAAATCATATTACTGAAAAAGTTGTGGCTTATAAATTTAGCATTATTAAGAAGAAAACATATGTCAAACCTGGAACTTTTAAAGAAATGAATATGCTACATCTTATATTATACCTTTCACATATTTTTATAAAAATGAGACATGTTTGTATATAGATGGATAAAAATAAGAAGGACCAAGAGCCCTTATGTTCATGTAAGGCAGTTGAGATCAAACTGTCAACTTTAATTATCCCAATTAAAACCGAAGGAAGAGTATGCCATGATGACCTTCTGTTCTGTCTCAAAAAGACCTAGATTACTTTATTGAACATTATATAAGATTATCAATGATGTTAACAGAACATCAGATATAGAAACTAAGAAAAATAGTCATGCAGGATGACTATAATAGTTATAATATTAAATTATATAAATTTATATTACTACATAATAAATATTATGATAGGTAATACTTACTGAGAACCCTCTACATCCCAGATAGTACCGAATCTATGTATATTAATTTATGGGTTCCTCACAACTACTCTCATTTTACAGATTAGAAAACAAAGTACTACAATGTTATATAAATTTTGCCCAGGGTCATTGACAATTATTTGTTGAACAGATAAATGAATGAACAAAGAGAGGTATGCTTAACTAAGAGACCCCAGACAAATATGGAAAATATTTACTATTTCATACACAATCCCAAAGAGTTCACCATCATTACATGAGGAATTAGTCTAAAGCTCCTTCCAGTTGTAAGCTTTAACCTTTATATATCAGGAGTCAGAAATGTTCTTATCTATTCCTATAAACTGAGAGAAGTTAATCTTTTCTGTTCTTATAATACAAAAAATAGAAAATACAATACGTGGCTTGTATACTATGAAAATATCTACTTAAAATATTAAAACTTCTTACGTGTATGTTGGCTCCCAAATACGCCTAAGTTTATCTGATTTCACATTGCCATTACATGACAACTGAAGCAGTTTCTGTACATAGTAAAAGATGGTTGATCTGAAATTAGTGAGTGGTAATTCAACTTCACGAGTTGTTCCAAGACCTGTTACTTTTAAAGTGAGAGCTAATCGAGGTGATGGAGTACATTCAACTTCTTCCAGAAGCTCTGAATGAGGTGTTCCTAAAAATACAGAAGATGTGAAAAACATTAAAACAAGCAGTCCAGAAAGAGTACTGTGCCATCAGGAGACAGGTCACATGAAATCTAAGCTCTTCTGACATAAATAAGTTAAAGAGATCAGCTACTTAAGATTCTCTTGGTGTCAACTTTTTTTTGTAAATGAGAAGACTATACCTATGTTACTTAAAGGGTAGAATTTATGCATATGATATGAATCTCTTGTTTTTATTATGATATACATGACAACTATGAGTATTTCAGAGAATTTTATTTTTATAAATGAGAAAACTCTAAAATTATTAATATCTTACATCCAGAGAAAATCAGATACTCAGTTAAAGACCTGTCAACTTTTTATGTATACTGAATGAGTGTGTTATGAAGTACATACACACAAAGACAATTAGGTTCATAATTATTTAGTGATGTACTCTCTTTTTAAATCTCAGGAATCTTTTCCTCATATCATGATACAGTGTTATAAGGTATTATTTTATTCACTGCATGACATTCCATTGTACTTTGACTGAAACAATTCCATTCTCAAAACATAATGAAGGTCATTTCCAAGTTTTAAAAAATACTTCTGTAATCATCTGTGTATACAGTGAATACTTCTATGATAACAATTTGTAGCAGTAAAAATATGAAATACATTGCTGAAAAGCTCTGTCAAAAATATGCACCTATTCGTACTCCCTAGAATAGATTTTCCTATTTGAGACATCTTTATTTATACTCTTTCTCACCATTATACTACATCATATACCACACGTTATACTGTAAAGTGTACTTTCACATTTAACTTAAGTATCTTTCTATCAAGTAAAAAGTACATTCCACACTAACATTTAAATTTTCTTAAAGGATAATATATTGATTGCAATAGCTGACATTTATTGAGACACACATCAGGTACCATGCTAGGCACTTTCTATATTTTACCTCATTTAATCCTTTTAACTACATGGTCAAACAAGGACTACTATTTTCCCCATGTAACAGATGAGGAAAGTCAGGCTTGCACAGGGTAGGGATTTGCCCAGTATATTAGTTTCCTATTGCTGCTGTAACAAATGACCACAAACTGAGTGGTTTAAAAGAACACAAATGTATTATCTTATAATTCTAGAGGTAAGAAATCTAAAATGGGCTGGCAAGGCTTTGTTTCTTTTGGAGGCTCCAGGGAAGAATCCATTTCCTTGCTTTTTCTAGCATTCAGAAACTTCCCATTTTCCTTGGCTCATGGCCCCTGAATAGTATGATTGCGGCGTTCTGACTTTGACCCTCCTGTCGCTCTCTTATGAGGACACTTATGATTACACTGGGCTCATCTGAAAAGCAGGATAATTTCTCAATCTCAAGATTCTTAATCACATCTCCAAAGTCTTCTCTCATGTTAAGGTGACATATTCACAGACTCTAGAGGTTAGGACCTACACAGCTTTCAGGGTGGAGGCAGGAGGGCAGTGGAGTGCATGGGGCCATTAGTGTGCCTACTACATCCAAAATAGAGCTGTAAGAGATGGAGTTACCACTCAGGCTGACTGACTCCAGAGGCCATAAGTAAAACTACTACATAGCTTTTCAAAGAAAAGCTGAATGGGAGTAATGTTAACAATTTTAATCTAGTAGAAAAAAGAATACAAAGTATCTACCTTTAAATGAGGCCTTACTTTAAAATTTATACGACTATAAAACAGTGTATTTTCACAATACTCCAATTTAAAAGTCAAGACATGGAGGCAGCCTAAATGTCTAACAACAGATGAATGTATAAAGAAGAGGTGGTGTGTATATCTACACACAAACACAATGAACTAGAAATACATAAAATTATTAATCAACATGCATCAATTACTATTTATTTATTTTTATAAAGTATTAATAAATATTGGTGATTTATCAATTAAAAAGAATTAACACCATTTACAGCAACATGGATGAACCTAGATATGAACATACTAAGTAAAGTATGTTAGAGACAAATAAGTGAAATAAGAGAAAGACAAATACCATATGATATCACTTAAATGTGTAACCTAAAATATGATACAAATGAACTTATTTATGAAACAGAAACAGATTCACAGATACAGAAAACAAACTTATAATTATCAAATGGGAAAGGCAGTGGGGGAGGGATAAATTAGGAGATTGGGATTAGCAGATATAAACTACTATATATAAAATAAACATGCCTACTGCATGGCACAGGGAACTATATTGAATATCCTGTAATCAGCCATAATGCAAAAAATATGAAAAAGAGTACATGTATGTATAACTGAATCACTTTCCTATGCAATAGAAAATAACACAATATTGTAAAGCAACTATACTTCAATAAAAAATAAATACATTCAGCGCTACGTGGCGCTCCAAACGGGACGGAAATCCAGAAAAGAGAGGGCCTCTGTGTGCGCAGCTGACTCACTTTGCTGCAGCAAAGCTAACACAGCGCTGGAAAGCAACTACACTCTGATAAAAACTGAAAAGCTGAAATACCCGATTTTGTTCCTTTAAAAAAAAAGAAAAAAAAGCTGTATTTTTTTAAGGATTTGCGGCTGATATATAGTTTTTCCTGAAACCTGTTATTTATAATCTACATATACAAGTAGTATCTTACTTTTTAAACTATATAGTACTTACTACTTAATCTGGAATCTATTAAAATTAAGTCACAAAAGATAAAATATCTTATACCTGGGGGTGGAATTTCTAGATCAGTTGTCTGCTGGACATTAGTTCGACCAGGTCTAGGATCAAAAGCAGGAACCAAAGCTGAAAACTGCCTCTTGAGCACGTAATCATCGTCCCATGTTCTCCGGCGGCCCCCCTTAGTTTCGTACTCTTCCTCTTCCTAATGAGGTAAAATTACACATACACATAAACATAAAACTCTTCATAATTGCAACAGTGGTATGCTATCTATAAAATAAGGTATATGTTGAGTACTTCTCTCTATAGGTATTTTATATTCTTATTCAGCCATATTTCTTAAGCACAAAATGAGCCAACACAAATATACACATTTCTTAATGATTTATCAAAAGTAAGTAGGTTTTGAAGAAAATGTTTATAAACAGAGGTTTTATGAATTGTGTTTAACAGCTTCTTCTTTAAAGTTCTCAAAAATATTGGAAAAGACAAATGAAATTTTAAGAAGGCTTACGCTTTTGTAAATCAGACACTTTTGACAATAAAGTACACATGAGTATTTTCTTAAAAAAAAAAAGAAGCACCTTTACTGGTGGTTGCACAAACTTACATACGTGATAAAATGATAAAGAACCATACACACACTGGGTCACCTTCCTGGTTCTGATACTATAATTATGTAAGATGTAACCACTGGAAGAAACTGGACAAAAGGCACACAAGACTTTTCAGTCTCTGCAACTCATTGTGAACATAATTATTTTTAAATACGCTTTTGAAAAAAGTGTAAACTGAATTACATTAAAAAACACATACAGTGCTTGAAGCTGATTTAAATTACTCTGGGGCAAACAGTTCAAACAAGTTCGACAAAGGGTTGATTTGTCAAATGATGAATTCTTAGAGATTCATTGCAATATTTCTTTCTACTTCTAGCATGTTTAAAAAATTCCATAATAAAAGTTTTTCTAAGGAACATTTTTCTCCTCTTCACTTTTATTAATTTTATCAACAAAAATGCAATGAATTATAAATATAAATGTCTAATGTAATAATTTTTAAATAATTATGTAAATACTTAAATGTACACAATTACCCCATTACAACACTTAATTGAGATGAAGCTTTACAACAGATCAAACTGACATTTAATAGGTCTGAAACCAGTTTTATCTGGGATCTAAAACTTCTACGTATGACCTTTAGTAATCATTTCATCTGAAAACTGGGACTAATAATAACTTAAAAGGGTTGTTGAAAGCATTGAATTAGTTAATATACATAAGCAGTATCTAGCACATAATACGGAGAAGGCACTGGCACCCCACTTGAGTACTCTTGCCTGGAAAATCCCATGGACAGAGGAGCCTGATGGGCTGCAGTCCATGGGGTCGCAAAGAGTCGGGCACGGATGAGCTACTTCACTTTCACTTTTCACTTTCATGCATGGCAACCCACTCCAGTGTTCTTGCCTGGAGAATCCCAGGGATGGGGGACCCTGGTGGGCTGCCGTCTATGGAGTTGCACAGGGTCAGATACGACTGAAGCGACTTAGCAGCAGCAGCAACAGCAGCACATAATTAAAGATAAATATATGTTAGCTAATAGGCTAATACTTCTATTACTCTACTGTGAAAACTACAAATCTTAGAAAATAGCTACTAACCACACTGTAAAGAGCAATATTCCATAGGAACCTGGAATGTTAGGTTCATGAATCAAGGCAAATTGGAAGTGATCAAACAGGAGATGGCAAGAGTGAACATCAACATTTTAGGAATCAGCGAACAAAAATGGACTGGAATGGGTGAATTTAACACAGATGACCATTATATCTACTACTGTGGGCAAGAATCCCTTAGAAGATATGGAGTAGCTATCACAGTCAACAAAAGAGTCCAAAATGCAGTACTTGAATGCAGTCTCAAAAATGACAGAATGATCCCTGTTCGTTTCCAAGGCAAACAATTCAATATCATGGTAATCCAAGTATATGCCCCAACCAGTACTAATGAAGAAGCTGAAGTTGAACAGTTCTATGAAGACCTACAAGACCTTCCAGAATTAACACCCCAAAAAGATGTCCTTTTCATTATAGGCGACTGGATTGCTAAAGTAGAAAGTCAAGAAACACCTGGAGCAACAGGCAAATTTGGCCTTGGAGTATAGAATGAAGCAGGGCAAAGGCTAATAGAATGGGAAAGCCAAGAGAAAACTAGAGATATCAAGGGAACATTTCATGCAAAGATGGTCTCAATAAAGGACAGAAATGGTATGGACCTAACAGAAGCAGAAGATATTAAGAAGAGGTGGCAAGAATACACAGAAGAACTATACAGAAAGATCTCCGTGACTCAGATAATCAAGATGGTGCGATCACTCACCTAGAGCCAGACATCCTGGAATGTGAAGTTAAGTGGGCCTTAGTGGGCATCACTACGAACAAAGCTAGTGGAGGTGCTGGAATTCCACTTGAGCTATTTCATGATCCTCAAAGATCTTGCTGTGGAAGTGCTGCACTCAATATGCCAGCTAATTTGGAAAACTCAGCAGTGGCCACAGGACTGGAAAAGGTCAGTTTTCATTCCAATCCCAAAGAAAGGCAATGCAAAAGAATGCTCAAACTACCACACAGTTGCACTCATCTCACGTACTAGCAAAGTAATGCTCAAAATTCTCCAAGCCAGGTTTCAACGATATGTGAACCGTGAACTTCCAGATGTTCAAGCTGGTTTTAGAAAAGGCAGAGGAATCAGAGATCAAATTGCCAACATCCGGTGGATCATCAAAAAAGCAGGAGAATTCCAGAAACACATCTATTTCTGCTTTATTGACTATGCCAAAGCCTTTGACTGTGTGGATCACAATAAACTGGAAAATTCTGAAAGAGATGGGAATACCAGACCACCTGACCTGCCTCTTGAGAAACCTATATGCAGGTCAGGAAGCAACAGTTAGAACTGGACATGGAACAACAGACTGGTTCCAAATAGGAAAAGGAGTTTGTCAACGCTATATATTGTCACCCTGCTTATTTAACTTATATGCAGAGTACATCATGAGAAACGCTGGACTGGAAGAAGCACAAGCTGGAATCAAGATTGCCGGGAGAAATATCAATAACTTCAGATATGCAGATGACCCCACTCCTATGGCAAAAAGTGAAGAAGAACTGAAGAGCCTCTTGATGAAAGTGAAAGAGGAGAGTGAAAAAATTGGCTGAAAGTTCAACACTCAGAAAACTAAGATCATGGCATCCAGTTCCATCAATTCATGGCAAAGAGATGGAGAAACAGTGGAAACTGTCAGACTTTACTTTTTTGGGCTCCAAAATCACTGCAGATAGTGACTGCAGCCATGAAATTAAAAGATGCTTACTCCTTGGAAGGAAAGTTATGACCAACTAGACAACATATGAAAAAGCAGAGACATTACTTTGCCAACAACGGTCTGTGTAGTCAAGGCTATGCTTTTTCTAGTAGTCAGGATGAGAGTTGGACTTAATAAAGAAAGCTGAGCACCAAATAAATGATGGTTTTGAACTGTGGTGTTGGAGAAGACTCTTGAGAGTCCCTTGGACTGCAAGGAAATCCAGCCAGTCCATCCTAAAGGAGATCAGTCCTGAATGTTCATTGGAAGAACTGATGCTGAAGCTGAAACTCCAATACGTTGGCCTCTCTGATGCAAAGAGCTGACTCATCTGAAAAGACCCTGATGCTGGGAAAGATTGAAGGCAAGAGAAGAAGGGGACAACAGAGGATGAGATGGTTGGATGGCATCACCAAATCAATGAGTCTTAGTAAACTCCAGGAGTTGGTGATGGACAGGGAGGCCCGGCGTGCTGCAGTCCATGAGGTTGCAAAGAGTCAAACACGACTGAGTGACTGAACTGAACTGATTTTAATATATGTTTACTACCAGAAAAAGGCCAAAGGGGATGTTTCAAGTAAGAAAACCGTGTCTGCATTACAGGAGAGCAATCATGGACTCTACCGGGTATATGGAACCCAAGTAGTTGGGCAAGTATCCTTCCGTTAACTCTGGTTGCTTACTGCCCTCACTGTAGATTTTCCTAGACATTTCAGTCAGTGCTTTACTGTGGAAGGAAAAAACTCCACTGTAGGAAGGCAGACATGAAGATATTACCTGCTCCCCAATAGGTCGGCTCCCCGCTCCAGCTGGGACCTGTGGTAGCTGCGAGGTGACAGCATGGTGCGTTACATCAGAGCGGGAGCCAGCTCGGCGCTGAAGGGATGGACGTCTCAGAATCTGATACAGAAAACGGAAAGAGACATGTCTAATTACGTGACATATATATCCCTCTTCAGCCTTGACCCGAACTATTATCTATGTTACCAAAACCATCACTAGAAAACTTCATTAGCCATTTATGGAAAAGTTTTAAATTCATCATACATCATATACTAACATTCAGCAGAAACATGCCCATGCTCTATATATTTTCCAAGAAAGGTATACAAAAGCATTTCTTGGAAATTCTCCACCCCACTAAAACCCAACTTAGGAAAAAATGCTTTAATCGTCTAACATTTTATAAAAGGAAATTAAAATTATACATGAAGTTAAAAGGCATTTTCAAGCAAAAGTTCAATTTTAAGACAATCATAGTTAACAAACTTGGGTTCTACTTTCCTACGTAACTCTGATTAATTAGAGCAAATTATGTTTTCTATGTCTATCTCATAGGTCTGTGTAAAGACTCATGAGATAATACAGATACTGTCTGCAAAACAGTAGATACGAGAAAATTCTAAGTATAGCTTTTTTTTTTTTTGTCAATGCCACATGGCATGTAGGATCTTAGTTCTCTAACAAGGGATCAAACCTGGGCCCCCTATCTTAACCGCTGAATTGCCAGGGGAAGTCCTGAAAATTGTATTATTTAGGATTATGCAGTTCTTCACATTTTTAAACCTGTAAAAACATCAGCACATCTTTCACACTGGTGCTCTATTTTCTTGCTTCAAAGTTTAACCAGAATGTTGCTTCTTTTTTCTTCAATTATCAACATCCTATCTTAGTTAAGAAAATGGGGGACTCTCTCTCTACCATAACCTCCTCGTATTCTTGGTCCTCCTGATTGTCATCTTCATTTTCATCATCTTCCTCGTCTGGCTCTGGCAAGTCCTCATCGTCATCTAGCTCAGCTAACAGAGTACTGGCACGGCAGCTATCAAGGAAATCTAGAAAACAAAACCAACAATCCTCCTCTTAACACAAGTAACAAAGCATAACAGAGTACCTTTGTGAATCTGTTTTATAATACACAGGTAAAATTCAAAAGTTCAGGTATAAAGGCAACATTTAGTGATGCCACTCTTCTTCTACCACCACACACAAAGGATGAGTAACAGCAGTAAATAGTCCCAAGCATGCCAGAAAATGACGTGGGATAGAGGATGGTAATAAACTAAATCCGTATCCACAAAATCATTTTTTAAAAAGGTCAACAATATGGGGTATTTTAAAAAATAAAAGCAGCCTCATCACATTCTCTGTATAAATCAGTGGAAACACACTGGTGAAAAGAGAACACTATGGAATCATTAGCTGTCTCAACACGTATCTGTTTGAGTGCCTACTATGTGCCAAGAATTGCATTAGGCACTAGGTATAGACTGTGAAAAAAGCTGAGTGCCAAAGAATTGATGCTTTTCAACTGTGGTGTTGGAGAAGACTCTTGAAGGTCCCTTGGACTGCAAGGAGATCCAATCAGTCCATCCTAGAGGAGATCAGCCCTGGGTGTTCATTGGAGGGACTGATGCTGAAGCTGAAACTCCAATATTTTGGCCACCTCATGGGAAGAGCTGACTCAAAGGAAAAGGCCCTGATGCTGGGAGGGATTGGGGGCAGGAGGAGAAGGGGATGACAGAGGATGAGATGGCTGGATGGCATCACCAACTCGATGGACGTGAGTTTGAGTAAACTCCAGGAGTTGGTGATGGACAGGGAGGCCTGGTGTGCTGTGATTCATGGAGTTGCAAAGAGTCGGACACGACTGAGCGACTGAACGAAACTGAACTGATACATCGTTGTAACCAATATAGACATGGTATGAGACCCCATGGAGCTTACAGGGGAGACAGACATTTAAAAAGTAAGCAAATGAATACATAAATATAAACTGTGAAAGGGAAAAGAACAGAATTTAAATTGATCATAGAGAATTGAATTTATGTGACTGGAGAGACTGCTTAATGATAATGAGTACTTAAAGATAATGCCTATTTACTATGGAATGATGTAGGTACAGCTTTATATATCATCCAAATTATCTAGCACATAAAAAATAAACTTTAATCCCTTCTGTCTCCCTCCTTGTTAGGCTCTCTCCCCTTCATCCTTCAGTGAAGATTAGGTCAAATTTACATTGCCCTGCATAATGAACGTGTTGAGAAGCTGTTCTCCATAGGAACTGAAAATAAAAAGAGGAATAATGGGACGAACACAGGAGTTTTTAATTGGATCTGGAATTAAAAAAAAAAAACTTCTATGGATAAGAAGGCTGTATATACATTACAAAAGAATATCCAAAAAACAATTATTATTATTTAGTAGGAACTTGCATTTACAGGTTTCTGAACCAAATACTATTTTTTAAGTCTAATAATTATACAAGACTAAAAAGTCAATGCCTTTTACTATGACTTGCCATTGGTTATAAGACACATAGTGATTTCAGAATATTCACAGCTAAATTGGCAACATTTTTTTCTTAATGACATAAAATAATCATAATTAATAGCATTTTAAATATGATGAAATATATTACCCCTCCTGATGAAAGTAAAAGAGGAGAGTGAAAAAGTTGGCTTAAAGCTCAACATTCAGAAAACGAAGATCATGGCATCCGGTCCCATCACTTCATGGGAAATAGATGGGGAAACAGTGTCAGACTTTATTTTTGGGGGCTCCAAAATCACTGCAGATGGTGACTGCAGCCATGAAATTAAAAGACGCTTACTCCTTGGAAGGAAAGTTATGAGCAACCTAGACAGCATATTCAAAAGCAGAGACATTACTTTGCCGACTAAGGTCCATCTAGTCAAGGCTATGGTTTTTCCAGTGGTCACGTACGGATGTGAGAGTTGGACTGTGAAGAAGGCTGAGCACCGAAGAATTGATGCTTTTGAACTATGGTGTTGGAGAAGACTCTTGAAGGTCCCTTGGACTGCAGGGAGATCCAACCAGTTCATTCTGAAGGAGATCAGCCCTGGGATTTCTTTGGAAGGAATGATGCTAAAGCTGAAACTCCAGTACT